>JARPMJ010007038.1:0-46788 GCA_033366665.1 Phoxinus dragarum
CATCTCCCACCGAGGCAAAGGCTCATCAAGGCAGTCATTAAAAAAATCTTTCAATGCCGCCTCATTATAGCCCATGCCCCTAGAGAGAGTCCAAAAGGTCTGAGACAGACAACCCACCGACTGACCCTGCTGACGTAGGGACATTAAATTCTTGAGTCTTCCCCTCCTCTCCTTTTCAGTGGTGGGGGGAAGGATACGAAAACCCGTACTGCTGGATCTATACATGACGGAGTCCTTCTGTCACGACACACACAAGGGAAAAGGTAAGATCCAATAGCAGTTTATTGATAGGGTAATCCGTACTCACAAAACCAGTCCAGGCAAGGGTCAGAATCCAATAAGGCAATCCAAAAACACAAGACACGAACAGTAACAGGCAGGAACAGAAGTGTGGGGACAATATACAAGGACTTCGTGACAAACACTGAAACTGACAGGGTATATATACACACAAGTGCTAAACGAGGTGACGAGAAACAGCTGAACACAATGAACACTCAGTGACAGACAGGATTATGGGAAGTGTAGTGAAAATGCCTAGACACCGTGAAAACTGAGACCTCTAATGTTAACCCCAGGAAACCACCAGACACTGTGACACTCCCGTTCCCCTTCAAAATCTCTTCCAATCAGACAGCCCTAAAAATTAATAAAATCTTCCTGAATCACAGTTTGGAAAATAAAAATAAAAAATAAAATACAGTGCAAACAGTCGGACGTATTTTATATCAACCGGTAGCTATTATAGATCTTTCTTTTAAAAGGATCTTCTTACGACTTACATGTATCAACTTTCTATTCTCTTTCAATCTTCTTACGACTTACCATCTATCAACTTCCTTTTCCCTTTCAATTCTTACGACTTACATGTATCAACTTTCTTTTCTCTTTTTCACGACTTACCATCTATCAACTTCCTTTTCTCTTTCAATCTTCTTACGACTTACCATCTATCAACTTCCTTTTCTCTTTCAATCTTCTTACGACTTACCATCTATCAACTTCCTTTTCTCTTTCAATCTTCTTACGACTTACCATCTATCAACTTTCTATTCTCTTTCAATCTTCTAACGACTTACCATCTATCAACTTCCTTTTCTCTTTCAATCTTCTTACGACTTACCATCTATCAACTTTCTATTCTCTTTCAATCTTCTTACGACTTCCCTGTATCAACTTTCTTTTCTCTTTCATTTACTTGCACATTCTTTTCACTTTCCTTAGCCCTGCATTCACATTCTTAGCTCTTTCTCAGACTAAAACTTTAATATCGTCATTCAAATACTGTTCTACGAACAGTGGCACAATGCTCATTCAGTAAATGCAAAGCTAAACAGATGTGTTTTGAGTCTGGATTTGAATGTGGCTACAGTAGGAGCGCACCTGATCTCTTCTGGAAGCTGGTTCCAGCTGCGGCTAGCATAATGGCTAAAAGCGGACTCTCCTTGCTTCGAGTGAACCCTTGGTATTTCTAGTTGATGTGATCCTAATGATCTGAGTGATCTGTTGGGTTTATATTCAGTGAGCATATCTGCAATGTATTTAGGTCCTAGGCCATTAAATTATTTATATACCAGTAATAATACTTTAAAATCAATCCTAAATGTGACTGGAAGCCAGTGTAAAGACCTGAGGACTGGTGTGATGTGTTCATGTGTTCTGGTTCTGCTCAGGATTCTGGCGGCAGCGTTCTGTACGAGCTGCAACTGTCTTATGGTCTTTTTGGGAAGGCCAGTGAGGAGTCCATTACAGTAATCCACCCTGCTGGTGATGAAAGCATGCACAAGTTTTTCTAAGTCCTGACTGGAAACAAAGCATCTAATTCTTGCAATATTTTTCAGATGATAATATGCTGATTTAGTTATTGCTTTGACATGACTACTGAAGCTAAGGTCTGACTCTAGAGACACACCAAGATTCCTGACTTGATTTTTAGTTGTTTGACCTCTAGAGTGAAGGTATGCATTCACCTTGAGAACTTCATCTTTGTTTCCAAACGCAGTTTTGTCTTTGTTTAACTGAAGAAAGTTTTGGCACATCCAACTGTTTACTTCATCAATGCATTGGAACAGGGAGTCAATGGGGCTGTAATCGTTAGGCGATAGGGCTAAGTAGATCTGTGTGTCGTCTGCATAGCTGTGGTAAGAGATTTGGTTCTTTCTCATTATTTGGCTCATTGGAAGCATGTACAGGTTGAATAGGAGTGGCGCAAGAATTGAGCCTTGAGGGACTCCGCATGTCATGGATGTCCAGTCAGACTTATGGTCTCCTATACTCACATAATAACCTCTCGCTTCTAAGTATGACCTGAACCATTTTAGGACTATCCCAGAAAGCCCCACCCAGTTTTCCAGCCTGTCAAGAAGTATGTTGTGATCGACAGTGTCAAAAGCAGCACTGAGGTCGAGTAGTACCAACATTGATAATTTACCTGTATCAGTATTTAAGCGAATATCGTTAATTATCTTTATGAGCGCTGTCTCTGTGCTGTGATGCGATCGGAAACCAGATTGAAAATGGTCAAAGTATCCATTCGAGCTTAAGAATTTGTTCAGCTGATTGAAAACAACTTTTTCAATGATCTTGCCAATGAAAGGAAGATTTGAGATCGGTCTATAATTGCTTAATATAGTCTTATCCATATTACTCTTTTTCAGGAGGGGTTTGACAACTGCAGTTTTCAGGGAGTTTGGAAAACTTCCAGAGAGAAGTGAGGCATTTACCACTTCTAGTAGATCTGCTTCTAAGCTGTTTAACACACTTTTGAAGAAAGATGTGGGAAGAGCGTCAAGGGCGCAGGTCGATGTTTTAAGGTGCTGTACGGTTTCTTCCAAAATTTTGCCATCAATTTCTTTGAAATCAGACATAGTAACTACTTTCTCAGGTTGTGGTCTGATCTGTCTGACCCCAGTGCAACTCAGGGATGTGCTGATCACCTTTCCGATATTATTGATTTTCTCAGAGAAGAAAGAAGCGAACTCACTGCACTTGCTGTCTGAGAGCATTTCACTGGGAATCTGGCTCGGGGGGTTTGTCAGTCTCTCTACAGTAGCAAAAAGAGTGCGTGTGTTGTTTAAGTTGCTGTTTATAATATTTGAGAAGAAAGTCTGTCTAGCTTTGCCTAGTTCCATATTGAAAGCATGGATGGTGTCTTTGTAGATGTTATAGTGGACTACAAGTTTTGTCTTCCGCCACATGCGCTCTGCTTTTCTGCATTGTCTTTTCATATTTTGCACTGCTGTTGAGTTTCTCCAGGGTGCCTTTTGTCTACCACTCTTCCTGACCTTCACAGGAGCAATATCATCAATTACACTTTTAACTTTTGAGTTAAAAGAATCAAGGAGAAAATCAACAGAGTCAGCAGATATGCTTGGTGTTGAAGATATAGCCTTCATAAATAGTACACTAGTGTTCTCATTTAAGCATCTCTTCTTGACAGACACAGATCTAGCTTCAATGGCAGGAGAGATCAATATATCAAAGAAAATACAGAAATGATCAGACAGTGCTACATCCTTAATAACAATCGATGAAATGTTTAGACCCTTACTGATAAGTAAATCTAGAGTGTGTCCACGATTGTGTGTCGGTCCATGTACATGCTGAGTCAGATCAAAAGTTTTTAAAACAGTTTTGATTTCTTTTGCCATATTGTTTTCTGCATTATCTATGTGAATGTTAAAATCTCCGGCAATAGCAAAACAGTCAAACTCTGAGGAAATGGTTGATAACAGTTCTGTAAAGTCCTCAGCAAAGGCTGAAGAGTATTTTGGAGGCCTGTAAACAATTATAAGTAAAATGCGTGGAGCACCTTTTAACACAATACCCAGGTTTTCAAAAGACGGGTAATTACCAAATGATATTTGCTTACATGGATAGACATCTTTAAAAAGAGCAGCTACTCCCCCACCTCTCCTACCCGCTCTGCAGACACTCATAAAAGTAAAGTTAGGAGGGGATGTTTCATTGAGGACAGTTGCACTGCAGTTGTCTTCTAGCCAAGTTTCATTTAGAAACATAAAATCCAGGTTGTATGTGGTTATTAAGTCATTGACTAGAAGTGATTTATTTTTAAGTGAGCAGATGTTTAAGAGTGCTAACTTAACAGTCTTACTTTTTGTCCCCACAGCAGTCTTAGTTTGGCGTGTAATAGGCACCAGATTAGATGGGTTTGCTGTACGGCTTTTGAAGGCCTTAGACTTTCTATCATGTAATCGAACACACTACACTTCACTACACAACACTACACACTACACTACACAACACTACACACTACACTACACAACACTACACTATACTACACTACAGACTACACTACACTACACAACACACTACACTACACTACACTATACAACACACTACACTACACTAAACCTGACACACTACACTAACCCTAACACACTACACAACACACTACACTACAACACACTACACAACAACCCCTACACTACAACACACTACACTACACTAACCCTAACACACTACACTACACAACACACTACACTACACTAAACCTGACACACTACACTAACCCTAACACACTACACAACACACTACACTACAACACACTACACAACAACCCCTACACTACAACACACTACACTACACTAACCCTAACACACTACACTACACAACACACTACACTACAACACACTACACTACACAACACTACACACTACACTACACTACACTACACAACACTATACTACACTACACACTACACTACACAACACACTACACTACACTACACTACACAACAGTACACTACACAACACACTACACTACACTAAACCTGACACACTACACTAACCCTAACACACTACACAACACACTACACTACAACACACTACACTACACTAACCCTAACACACTACACTACACAACACACTACACTACACTACAACACACTACACTACACACTACACTACAACATACTACACTAAACTAACCCTAACACACTACACAACACTACAACACACTACACTACACTAAACCTGACACACTACACTAACCCTAACACAATACACTACACTAACCTGACACTACACAACACACTACACCACACTACACTACACTACACTACACACCACACTACACTACACTACACACTACACCACACTACACTACAGTACACTCCACAACACACTACACTACACTACACACCACACTACACTACACACTACACTACACTACACACTACACCACACTACACTACACTACACTACACAACACTAAACCTGACACACTACACTAACCCTAACACACTACACAACACACTACACTACACTACACACTACACAACACACTACACTACACACTACACCACACTACACTACAACACACTACACAACACACTACACTACACACTACACTAAACCTGACACACTACACTAAACCTGACACACTACACTAACACACTACACAACACACTACACTACACTACAACACACTACACTACACTACACAACACACTACACTACACCACACTAAACTACACAACACACTACACTACACAACACACTACACTACACAACACACTACACTACACTACACTACACTACACAACACACTACACTACACTACACACTACACTACACTACACACTACACTACACACTACACAACACACTACACTAACCCTAACACACTACACAACACTACACTACACACTACACTACACCACACCACACCACACTACACTACACTACACACTACACAACACACTACACTACACTACACTACACTACACAACACTACACAACACACTACACTACACTACACTACACTACACTACACACTACACAACACACTACACTACACTACACTACACTACACCACACTACACTACACTACACTACGCACTACACTACACACTACACAGCATAAGGGCAGCATATAAAGAAACGAAGTGGGACCGAGACACATGAACCGCTGTTTCTCTCTTCTTCAGGTGAACTTCATTGCCTGCCAGGTTTTTGGGCTAGCGGTGGCGTTCTGGTTCCGGCTCGCTCTGGGTCCGCACCGCGCCTCCGCTGAGGTCCGGCATGCGGCCGCTGTCGTGTTCGGCGCTGCGATCCTCGTCTTCTGCTTCGGCTGGTAAGGACACACCTTTCTGTACTACCGTTTATGACCTGATAACTGATGTGTGGTGTTTTCAGCTTACCTTGCTGCACACTCATTACATAATTTATTGTAAAACCCTTACAAAAAGTACAGTGACATGTATATGTTATGAGTTGGTATTACCATAGTACTTTCATAGATACCATGGTACTACATGATCAGTATGCGTTTTACATGTTTGTACAGCTATTGGTTTTCCTATTTACACTAGATCAATCCTCTAGTCTAGACAAAGCCAAATATCTATCTATCTATCTATCTATCTATCTATCTATCTATCTGTCTGTCTGTCTGTCTGTCTGTCATGTGTGTACTCGTGTAAGTGAACTGATGTGTGCTGTGATCAGATGTTCAGCATGTTCTCGCTGTGACAGGTATGCTGTGCATGTCTTCCTCCTGGTCTTGGCTTGTTATGGTATAATGATCACAGCCAGTGTCCACAGTCTTCACAGGTGAGGAGAAAATACGCTTTCGGCCTTAGCCCTGCTTTATTAATCCTGGCCGAAAACTAACACCACATACTGAACATTATTATTCTAATTTACTTTCTTTAGTATAAATTAATCATTTTAAATATTATATTATTTTATGTGTTTACACTTGTTCTTATTTAAAGGCAGGGTAGATGATTTGTTCCAGAAACATATTTTGTTATGCTGGTATAAGTTCATATCCTGATAGCAATCAATAAGCGGAGGCGCGGTGCGGACCCAGAGCGAGCCGGAACCAGAACGCCACCGCTAGCCCAAAAACCTGGCAGGCAATGAAGTTCACCTGAAGAAGAGAGAAACAGCGGTTCATGTGTCTCGGTGGTCTAAGTGAGGGATAATGTACATCCAGCCAGTTGTTATCTCAGAACAAACCCGACAGGGTGATCAGGATCAGGTCTTCATCTGCACACACACACACACACACACACGCGCGCGCACACAAGAACACACACACACAAACACACACGCACAAGCACAAACACACACACACACACACACACACACACACACACACAGACTCACACACACCTGAAGGGGGTTTATTCTGAGATAACAACTGGCTGGATGTACATTATCCCACTTATTATACGGCTACTTGTCACATAAGTAAGTAGTTAGACACGAAATATTGATCTGAGTTTAAATATTTAATTATGTCTTTAAACGCAAAGCTTCGCGGAGAGAGCAGTTTCAGTGGCTAAGTTCAAACTAGATGGACATTTAACACAGCATTTCAACACATAAATAATTATGGAGATAAGAGATATTGATTTCAGATAAAAAACTGTTTTAAAACCTGATTGAATCTTATAATCCAACAGTGTACAAAACAATAGTCAATTTTATAATGCATTTTTATTCAAAAGTTTGGGTTCTGACCATACTTGACCCAAAATTGGTTTAAAACAACCCAGTATTTTTTAGAGTGTATGTTTGTGTTGTGCTTGAACTTATGGTTTTGTTTGTGTTGATCATGTGCTCCTCTGTTCCTGCCTCCTTGTTTCCCTGTACCACACCCTCTTGTCTAGTTGAGACCTCATTTGTCCGATTGTGTTCACCTGTTCCTCGTCCGAGTGTTGTCACCTGTTCCTCGTCTGAGTGTCGTCACCTGTTCCTCGTCCCAGTGTTGTCACCTGTTCCTCGTCCGAGTGTTGTCACCTGTTCCTCATCCGAGTGTTGTCACCTGTTCCTCGTCCGAGTGTAGTCACCTGTTCCTCGTCCGAGTGTTGTCACCTGTTCCTCGTCCGAGTGTTGTCACATGTTCCTCGTCCGAGTGTTGTCACCTGTTCCTCGTCCGAGTGTCGTCACCTGTTCCTCGTCCGAGTGTTGTCACCTGTTCCTCGTCCGAGTGTTGTCACCTGTTCCTCGTCCGAGTGTTGTCACCTGTTCCTCGTCCGAGTGTCGTCACCTGTTCCTCGTCCGAGTGTCGTCACCTCTTCCTCGTCCCAGTGTTGTCACCTGTTCCACGTCCGAGTGTTGTCACATGTTCCTCGTCCGAGTGTTGTCACCTGTTCCTCGTCCGAGTGTTGTCACCTGTTCCTCGTCCGAGTGTTGTCACCTGTTCCTCGTCCGAGTGTCGTCACCTGTTCCTCGTCCGAGTGTCGTCACCTCTTCCTCGTCCCAGTGTTGTCACCTGTTCCACGTCCGAGTGTTGTCACATGTTCCTCGTCCGAGTGTTGTCACATGTTCCTCGTCCGAGTGTTGTCACATGTTCCTCGTCCGAGTGTCGTCACCTGTTCCTCGTCCGAGTGTCGTCACCTGTTCCTCGTCCGAGTGTCGTCACCTGTTCCTCGTCCGAGTGTCGTCACCTGTTCCTCGTCCGAGTGTCGTCACCTGTTCCTCGTCCGAGTGTCGTCACCTGTTCCTCGTCCGAGTGTCGTCACCTGTTCCTCGTCCGAGTGTCGTCACCTGTTCCTCGTCCGAGTGTCGTCACCTGTTCCTCGTCCGAGTGTCGTCACCTGTTCCTCGTCCGAGTGTTGTCACCTGTTCCTCGTCCGAGTGTTGTCACCTGTTCCTCGTCCGAGTGTTGTCACCTGTTCCTCGTCCGAGTGTCGTCACCTGTTCCTCGTCCGAGTGTCGTCACCTGTTCCTCGTCCGAGTGTCGTCACCTGTTCCTCGTCCGAGTGTCGTCACCTGTTCCTCGTCCGAGTGTCGTCACCTGTTCCTCGTCCGAGTGTCGTCACCTGTTCCTCGTCCGAGTGTCGTCACCTCTTCCTCGTCCGAGTGTGGTCACATGTTCCTCGTCCGAGTGTTGTCACCTGTTCCTCGTCCGAGTGTTGTCACCTCTTCCTCGTCCGAGTGTCGTCACTTGTTCCTCGTCCGAGTGTTGTCACCTGTTCCTCGTCCGAGTGTCGTCACCTGTTCCTCGTCCCAGTGTGGTCACATGTTCCTCGTCCGAGTGTTGTCACCTGTTCCTCGTCCGAGTGTTGTCACCTGTTCCTCGTCCGAGTGTTGTCACCTGTTCCTCGTCCGAGTGTTGTCACCTGTTCCTCGTCCCAGTGTGGTCACATGTTCCTCGTCCGAGTGTTGTCACCTGATCCTCGTCCGAGTGTTGTCACCTGTTCCTCGTCCGAGTGTCGTCACCTGTTCCTCGTCTGAGTGTCGTCACCTGTTCCTCGTCCGAGTGTCGTCACCTGTTCCTCGTCCGAGTGTCGTCTCCTGTTCCTCGTCCCAGTGTTGTCACCTGTTCCACGTCCGAGTGTTGTCACATGTTCCTCGTCCGAGTGTTGTCACCTCTTCCTCGTCCGAGTGTGGTCACATGTTCCTCGTCCGAGTGTTGTCACCTGTTCCTCGTCCGAGTGTTGTCACCTGTTCCTCGTCCCAGTGTTGTCACCTGTTCCACGTCCGAGTGTTGTCACCTGTTCCTCGTCCCAGTGTTGTCACCTGTTCCACGTCCGAGTGTTGTCACATGTTCCTCGTCCGAGTGTCGTCACCTGTTCCTCGTCCCAGTGTGGTCACCTGTTCCTCGTCCCAGTGTGGTCACATGTTCCTCGTCCGAGTGTTGTCACCTGTTCCTCGTCCGAGTGTTGTCACCTCTTCCTCGTCCGAGTGTGGTCACATGTTCCTCGTCCGAGTGTTGTCACCTGTTCCTCGTCTGAGTGTTGTCACCTCTTCCTCGTCCGAGTGTCGTCACCTGTTCCTCGTCCGAGTGTCGTCACCTGTTCCTCGTCCGAGTGTCGTCACCTGTTCCTCGTCCGAGTGTTGTCACCTGTTCCTCGTCCGAGTGTTGTCACCTGTTCCTCGTCCGAGTGTTGTCACCTGTTCCTCGTCCGAGTGTGGTCACATGTTCCTCGTCCGAGTGTTGTCACCTGTTCCTCGTCCGAGTGTTGTCACCTCTTCCTCGTCCGAGTGTCGTCACCTGTTCCTCGTCCGAGTGTCGTCACCTGTTCCTCGTCCGAGTGTTGTCACCTGTTCCTCGTCCGAGTGTTGTCACCTGTTCCTCGTCCGAGTGTTGTCACCTGTTCCTCGTCCGAGTGTGGTCACCTGTTCGTGGTCCGAGTGTTGTCACCTGTTCCTCGTCCGAGTGTTGTCACCTGTTCCTCGTCCGAGTGTGGTCACATGTTCCTCGTCCGAGTGTTGTCACCTGTTCCTCGTCCGAGTGTGGTCACATGTTCCTCGTCCGAGTGTGGTCACATGTTCCTCGTCCGAGTGTCGTCACCTGTTCCTCGTCCCAGTGTCGTCACCTGTTCCTCGTCCGAGTGTTGTCACCTGTTCCTCGTCCGAGTGTTGTCACCTGATCCTCGTCCGAGTGTTGTCACCTGATCCTCGTCCGAGTGTTGTCACCTGTTCCTCGTCCGAGTGTCGTCACCTGTTCCTCGTCCGAGTGTCGTCACCTGTTCCTCGTCCGAGTGTCGTCACCTGTTCCTCGTCCGAGTGTCGTCACATGTTCCTCGTCCGAGTGTCGTCACCTGTTCCTCGTCCGAGTGTTGACACCTGTTCCTCGTCCGAGTGTCGTCACCTGTTCCTCGTCCGAGTGTTGTCACCTGTTCGTGGTCCGAGTGTTGTCACCTGTTCCTCGTCCGAGTGTTGTCACCTGTTCCTCGTCCGAGTGTTGTCACATGTTCCTCGTCCGAGTGTTGTCACCTGTTCCTCGTCCGAGTGTTGTCACCTGATCCTCGTCCGAGTGTCGTCACCTGTTCCTCGTCCGAGTGTCGTCACCTGTTCCTCGTCCGAGTGTTGTCACCTGTTCCTCGTCCGAGTGTTGTCACCTGTTCCTCGTCCGAGTGTTGTCACCTCTTCCTCGTCCGAGTGTTGTCACCTCTTCCTCGTCCGAGTGTTGTCACCTCTTCCTCGTCCGAGTGTGGTCACATGTTCCTCGTCCGAGTGTTGTCACCTGATCCTCGTCTGAGTGTTGTCACCTCTTCCTCGTCCGAGTGTCGTCACCTGTTCCTCGTCCGAGTGTCGTCACCTGTTCCTCGTCCGAGTGTCGTCACCTGTTCCTCGTCCGAGTGTCGTCACCTGTTCGTGGTCCGAGTGTCGTCACCTGTTCCTCGTCCGAGTGTCGTCACCTTTTCCTCGTCCGAGTGTTGTCACCTGTTCCTCGTCCGAGTGTTGTCACCTCTTCCTCGTCCGAGTGTTGTCACCTCTTCCTCGTCCGAGTGTTGTCACCTCTTCCTCGTCCGAGTGTTGTCACCTCTTCCTCGTCCGAGTGTTGTCACCTGTTCCTCGTCCGAGTGTTGTCACCTCTTCCTCGTCCGAGTGTGGTCACATGTTCCTCGTCCGAGTGTTGTCACCTGTTCCTCGTCCGAGTGTTGTCACCTCTTCCTCGTCCGAGTGTCGTCACTTGTTCCTCGTCCGAGTGTTGTCACCTGTTCCTCGTCCCAGTGTGGTCACCTGTTCCTCGTCCGAGTGTTGTCACCTGTTCCTCGTCCGAGTGTCGTCACCTGTTCCTCGTCCGAGTGTCGTCACCTGTTCCTCGTCCCAGTGTGGTCACCTGTTCCTCGTCCGAGTGTTGTCACCTGTTCCTCGTCCGAGTGTTGTCACCTGTTCCTCGTCCCAGTGTGGTCACCTGTTCCTCGTCCGAGTGTTGTCACCTGTTCCTCGTCCGAGTGTTGTCACCTGTTCCTCGTCCGAGTGTTGTCACCTCTTCCTCGTCCGAGTGTTGTCACCTCTTCCTCGTCCGAGTGTTGTCACCTCTTCCTCGTCCGAGTGTGGTCACATGTTCCTCATCCGAGTGTTGTCACCTGATCCTCGTCCGAGTGTCGTCACCTGTTCCTCGTCCGAGTGTCGTCACCTGTTCCTCGTCCGAGTGTCGTCACCTGTTCGTGGTCCGAGTGTCGTCACCTGTTCCTCGTCCGAGTGTTGTCACCTGTTCGTGGTCCGAGTGTTGTCACCTGTTCCTCGTCCGAGTGTTGTCACCTGTTCCTCGTCCGAGTGTTGTCACATGTTCCTCGTCCGAGTGTGGTCACATGTTCCTCGTCCGAGTGTTGTCACCTGTTCCTCGTCCGAGTGTTGTCACCTCTTCCTCGTCCGAGTGTCGTCACCTGTTCCTCGTCCGAGTGTCGTCACCTGTTCCTCGTCCGAGTGTTGTCACCCGTTCCTCGTCCGAGTGTTGTCACCTGTTCCTCGTCCGAGTGTTGTCACCTGTTCCTCGTCCGAGTGTGGTCACATGTTCCTCGTCCGAGTGTTGTCACCTGTTCCTCGTCCGAGTGTTGTCACCTGTTCCTCGTCCGAGTGTGGTCACATGTTCCTCGTCCGAGTGTTGTCACCTGTTCCTCGTCCGAGTGTGGTCACATGTTCCTCGTCCGAGTGTGGTCACATGTTCCTCGTCCGAGTGTCGTCACCTGTTCCTCGTCCCAGTGTCGTCACCTGTTCCTCGTCCGAGTGTTGTCACCTGTTCCTCGTCCGAGTGTTGTCACCTGATCCTCGTCCGAGTGTTGTCACCTGATCCTCGTCCGAGTGTTGTCACCTGTTCCTCGTCCGAGTGTCGTCACCTGTTCCTCGTCCGAGTGTCGTCACCTGTTCCTCGTCCGAGTGTCGTCACCTGTTCCTCGTCCGAGTGTCGTCACATGTTCCTCGTCCGAGTGTCGTCACCTGTTCCTCGTCCGAGTGTTGACACCTGTTCCTCGTCCGAGTGTCGTCACCTGTTCCTCGTCCGAGTGTTGTCACCTGTTCGTGGTCCGAGTGTTGTCACCTGTTCCTCGTCCGAGTGTTGTCACCTGTTCCTCGTCCGAGTGTTGTCACATGTTCCTCGTCCGAGTGTTGTCACCTGTTCCTCGTCCGAGTGTTGTCACCTGATCCTCGTCCGAGTGTCGTCACCTGTTCCTCGTCCGAGTGTCGTCACCTGTTCCTCGTCCGAGTGTTGTCACCTGTTCCTCGTCCGAGTGTTGTCACCTGTTCCTCGTCCGAGTGTTGTCACCTCTTCCTCGTCCGAGTGTTGTCACCTCTTCCTCGTCCGAGTGTTGTCACCTCTTCCTCGTCCGAGTGTGGTCACATGTTCCTCGTCCGAGTGTTGTCACCTGATCCTCGTCTGAGTGTTGTCACCTCTTCCTCGTCCGAGTGTCGTCACCTGTTCCTCGTCCGAGTGTCGTCACCTGTTCCTCGTCCGAGTGTCGTCACCTGTTCCTCGTCCGAGTGTCGTCACCTGTTCGTGGTCCGAGTGTCGTCACCTGTTCCTCGTCCGAGTGTCGTCACCTTTTCCTCGTCCGAGTGTTGTCACCTGTTCCTCGTCCGAGTGTTGTCACCTCTTCCTCGTCCGAGTGTTGTCACCTCTTCCTCGTCCGAGTGTTGTCACCTCTTCCTCGTCCGAGTGTTGTCACCTCTTCCTCGTCCGAGTGTTGTCACCTGTTCCTCGTCCGAGTGTTGTCACCTCTTCCTCGTCCGAGTGTGGTCACATGTTCCTCGTCCGAGTGTTGTCACCTGTTCCTCGTCCGAGTGTTGTCACCTCTTCCTCGTCCGAGTGTCGTCACTTGTTCCTCGTCCGAGTGTTGTCACCTGTTCCTCGTCCCAGTGTGGTCACCTGTTCCTCGTCCGAGTGTTGTCACCTGTTCCTCGTCCGAGTGTCGTCACCTGTTCCTCGTCCGAGTGTCGTCACCTGTTCCTCGTCCCAGTGTGGTCACCTGTTCCTCGTCCGAGTGTTGTCACCTGTTCCTCGTCCGAGTGTTGTCACCTGTTCCTCGTCCCAGTGTGGTCACCTGTTCCTCGTCCGAGTGTTGTCACCTGTTCCTCGTCCGAGTGTTGTCACCTGTTCCTCGTCCGAGTGTTGTCACCTCTTCCTCGTCCGAGTGTTGTCACCTCTTCCTCGTCCGAGTGTTGTCACCTCTTCCTCGTCCGAGTGTGGTCACATGTTCCTCATCCGAGTGTTGTCACCTGATCCTCGTCTGAGTGTTGTCACCTCTTCCTCGTCCGAGTGTCGTCACCTGTTCCTCGTCCGAGTGTCGTCACCTGTTCCTCGTCCGAGTGTCGTCACCTGTTCGTGGTCCGAGTGTCGTCACCTGTTCCTCGTCCGAGTGTTGTCACCTGTTCGTGGTCCGAGTGTTGTCACCTGTTCCTCGTCCGAGTGTTGTCACCTGTTCCTCGTCCGAGTGTTGTCACATGTTCCTCGTCCGAGTGTTGTCACCTGTTCCTCGTCCGAGTGTTGTCACCTGATCCTCGTCCGAGTGTCGTCACCTGTTCCTCGTCCGAGTGTCGTCACCTGTTCCTCGTCCGAGTGTTGTCACCTGTTCCTCGTCCGAGTGTTGTCACCTGTTCCTCGTCCGAGTGTTGTCACCTCTTCCTCGTCCGAGTGTTGTCACCTCTTCCTCGTCCGAGTGTTGTCACCTCTTCCTCGTCCGAGTGTGGTCACATGTTCCTCGTCCGAGTGTTGTCACCTGATCCTCGTCTGAGTGTTGTCACCTCTTCCTCGTCCGAGTGTCGTCACCTGTTCCTCGTCCGAGTGTCGTCACCTGTTCCTCGTCCGAGTGTCGTCACCTGTTCCTCGTCCGAGTGTCGTCACCTGTTCGTGGTCCGAGTGTCGTCACCTGTTCCTCGTCCGAGTGTCGTCACCTTTTCCTCGTCCGAGTGTTGTCACCTGTTCCTCGTCCGAGTGTTGTCACCTCTTCCTCGTCCGAGTGTTGTCACCTCTTCCTCGTCCGAGTGTTGTCACCTCTTCCTCGTCCGAGTGTTGTCACCTCTTCCTCGTCCGAGTGTTGTCACCTGTTCCTCGTCCGAGTGTTGTCACCTCTTCCTCGTCCGAGTGTGGTCACATGTTCCTCGTCCGAGTGTTGTCACCTGTTCCTCGTCCGAGTGTTGTCACCTCTTCCTCGTCCGAGTGTCGTCACTTGTTCCTCGTCCGAGTGTTGTCACCTGTTCCTCGTCCCAGTGTGGTCACCTGTTCCTCGTCCGAGTGTTGTCACCTGTTCCTCGTCCGAGTGTCGTCACCTGTTCCTCGTCCGAGTGTCGTCACCTGTTCCTCGTCCCAGTGTGGTCACCTGTTCCTCGTCCGAGTGTTGTCACCTGTTCCTCGTCCGAGTGTTGTCACCTGTTCCTCGTCCCAGTGTGGTCACCTGTTCCTCGTCCGAGTGTTGTCACCTGTTCCTCGTCCGAGTGTTGTCACCTGTTCCTCGTCCGAGTGTTGTCACCTGTTCCTCGTCCGAGTGTTGTCACCTCTTCCTCGTCCGAGTGTTGTCACCTCTTCCTCGTCCGAGTGTTGTCACCTCTTCCTCGTCCGAGTGTGGTCACATGTTCCTCATCCGAGTGTTGTCACCTGATCCTCGTCTGAGTGTTGTCACCTCTTCCTCGTCCGAGTGTCGTCACCTGTTCCTCGTCCGAGTGTCGTCACCTGTTCCTCGTCCGAGTGTCGTCACCTGTTCGTGGTCCGAGTGTCGTCACCTGTTCCTCGTCCGAGTGTTGTCACCTTTTCCTCGTCCGAGTGTTGTCACCTGTTCCTCGTCCGAGTGTTGTCACCTGTTCCTCGTCCGAGTGTTGTCACCTCTTCCTCGTCCGAGTGTTGTCACCTCTTCCTCGTCCGAGTGTTGTCACCTCTTCCTCGTCCGAGTGTTGTCACCTGTTCCTCGTCCGAGTGTTGTCACCTCTTCCTCGTCCGAGTGTGGTCACATGTTCCTCGTCCGAGTGTTGTCACCTGTTCCTCGTCCGAGTGTTGTCACCTCTTCCTCGTCCGAGTGTCGTCACTTGTTCCTCGTCCGAGTGTCGTCACCTGTTCCTCGTCCGAGTGTCGTCACCTGTTCCTCGTCCCAGTGTGGTCACCTGTTCCTCGTCCGAGTGTTGTCACCTGTTCCTCGTCCGAGTGTTGTCACCTGTTCCTCGTCCCAGTGTGGTCACCTGTTCCTCGTCCGAGTGTTGTCACCTGTTCCTCGTCCGAGTGTTGTCACCTGTTCCTCGTCCGAGTGTTGTCACCTGTTCCTCGTCCGAGTGTGGTCACCTGTTCCTCGTCCGAGTGTTGTCACCTGTTCCTCGTCCGAGTGTTGTCACCTGTTCCTCGTCCGAGTGTTGTCACCTGTTCCTCGTCCCAGTGTGGTCACATGTTCCTCGTCCGAGTGTTGTCACCTGTTCCTCGTCCGAGTGTTGTCACCTGTTCCTCGTCCGAGTGTTGTCACCTCTTCCTCGTCCGAGTGTTGTCACCTCTTCCTCGTCCGAGTGTGGTCACATGTTCCTCGTCCGAGTGTTGTCACCTGTTCCTCGTCCGAGTGTTGTCACCTCTTCCTCGTCCGAGTGTTGTCACCTGTTCCTCGTCCGAGTGTTGTCACCTGTTCCTCGTCCGAGTGTTGTCACCTCTTCCTCGTCCGAGTGTTGTCACCTGATCCTCGTCCGAGTGTGGTCACATGTTCCTCGTCCGAGTGTTGTCACCTCTTCCTCGTCCGAGTGTTGTCACCTGTTTCCTCGTCCGAGTGTTGTCACCAAAAAAAAAATTACTGAATATAGAAACGACTCAGGGAAAGTTATGGAAATCCCTTAAGCAACTTGGCTACAGTAAAAGGCTAAGAACAAAAAACAGTAATATCACTTTAGAACTTGGCAACAACATTACATCAGAGAAGGAGATGGTGGCAGATAGCTTTAATAAGCATTTCTCATCAGTTGCCAGGAAGCTTGTGGAAAAGTTACCTGGTCAGACTGGGCAATATGGTGAAAGTCATGTGCAGGACTTTTTACTCTCAGTTAGGTGTCCGGGCGGGGAGTTTCTTCTTTGAAAAGGTGAGGGAGACACTTGTTCTTGAGAAGCTGAAGAGGCTTGATGGCTCTAAAGCCACAGGATTAGATTCTATTCCATCTAAATTCGTGAGGGATGCCGCTGAGATTATTACTCCGAGCATTACACATATTATAAACAGGTCGATAGAACAAGGATGCTTCCCCAATGACCTCAAGATTGCCAGAGTGATTCCATTATATAAGAAAGGGAGTAAACTAGACCCTGGTAATTATAGACCCGTCTCAATTCTTGGTTGTCTGTCAAAGATAATTGAAAGGATTATTTTTGAACAGATTGATAATTACTTAAAATCACAAAACCTACTTTATGAGTTTCAGTCTGGCTTTCGGAAATCACATTCTACGGATTCCTGTTTATTGTTTCTAACGGACTATATAAAAAAGGAGGTAGATAATGGAAACTTCTGTGGCATGGTCATGTTAGACTTACAAAAAGCTTTTGATACAGTCGACCATGGTGTCTTAATGTATAAATTGAAAGCCATGGGTTTTAGTGAATTAGCACAGAAATGGGTGGGCTCCTATTTGGAGAATAGAACGCAAATAGTGGACATTGGGGGGAAAATGTCTCAACCAAAAGGCATGGACTGTGGGGTACCTCAAGGGAGCGTCTTGGGTCCACTTTTCTTTTTACTATATATAAATGATTTAAAGTCTGCTTGTTCATGCAGTCTTTTTTTATATGCAGATGATTCTGCGATGGTTGTTTCTCATAAGGATAAAAATATGATTGAAAACGAACTTAGCTCAGCACTTCTAAATGTTAGTATGTGGATGGCTGATAACAGATTATCACTTCACCTAGGGAAAACTGAATCCATACTGTTTGGAACAAAGATAAAGTTAAAAAAAGCCTCCAGTTTTAAGGTCCTAGCTGGAGATATTGTAATTACTGCCAAGGAATCAATCAGTTATCTTGGATGTATGTTAGATTGCAATTTATCTGGAGTAGGTCAGGCCCATAAGGTAATTACTAAAGTAAATCAGAGAGTCCGTTTTTTTGGCCAGAATATCAAAGTTTTTAGATGAAAAAACAAAGCTAATTCTGGCAGGAGCTTTAATTCAGCCATATTTTGATTATGCGTGTGGATCATGGTACAATGGTGTCACAGGGAGCCTGAAACATAGGCTTCAGACGTCTCAAAATAAATTAATAAGGCTTATTTTAGACCTTCCCATAAGAACTCATCTGGAATCTTCCCACTTTGAAAGAGTGGGATGGTTGAAAGTTGAGGATCGCGTGTCTCAGATGCAGCTGGGTATGGTACATAAAATTGTTAATGGAGATGTTCCCAAATATTTTAGAAATTATTTTAAAAGAGTAAGTGAAGGTCATAGTTACTCCACTAGGGGTAGCTCAACAGATTTTGTACCCCCCAGATTTAATACGAATCTGGGCAAACAGTCTTTTCTATATGCTGGAACTATCCTTTGGAATCGGTTACCTGGTACACTAAAGACAGTACGAAGCATAGGCAGTTTTAAACAGGGTTTGAAAGTATGGCTTAGATGCCAATCATAGTTTTTATTATATCATAGTCTATTTTTATTGTATATTTTTCTGTATAATATGTATGAATTTGTTTAATGTATGAAAAATGATTGATGTGTGAATTGATGCAACTTGTCCTTTCCCCTTGCCCTGATAGGGACCACAATGGAAATAAGTCTTTGGGCTTTATTGTGTTATCCCTGACTATTTATGTATTTTAATATATGACACAGAGTACTGTTTTCATATTTTTATATTTAAGTGGTCAAATAAAATCAATCAATCAAACCTGTTCCTCGTCCGAGTATCGTCACCTGTTCCTCGTCCGAGTGTCGTCACCTGTTCCTCGTCCGAGTGTCGTCACCTGTTCCTCGTCCGAGTGTCGTCACCTGTTCCTCGTCCGAGTGTCGTCACCTGTTCCTCGTCCGAGTGTCGTCACCTGTTCCTCGTCCGAGTGTCGTCACATGTTCCTCGTCCAAGTGTTTTCACCTGTTCCTCGTCCGAGTGTTGTCACCTGTTCCTCGTCCGAGTTTTGTCACATGTTCCTCGTCCGAGTGTTGTCACCTCTTCCTCGTCCGAGTGTTGTCACCTGTTCCTCGTCCGAGTGTTGTCACCTGTTCCTCGTCCGAGTGTTGTCACCTGTTCCTCGTCCGAGTGTTGTCACCTGTTCCTCGTCCGAGTTTTGTCACATGTTCCTCGTCCGAGTGTTGTCACCTCTTCCTCGTCCGAGTGTTGTCACCTGTTCCTCGTCCGAGTGTTGTCACATGTTCCTCGTCCGAGTGTTGTCACCTGTTCCTCGTCCGAGTGTTGTCACCTGTTCCTCGTCCGAGTGTTGTCACCTCTTCCTCGTCCGAGTGTTGTCACATGTTCCTCGTCCGAGTGTTGTCACCTGTTCCTCGTCCGAGTGTTGTCACCTGTTCCTCGTCCGAGTGTTGTCACCTGTTCCTCGTCCGAGTGTTGTCACCTGTTCCTCGTCCGAGTGTTGTCACCTCTTCCTCGTCCGAGTGTCGTCACATGTTCCTCGTCCGAGTGTCGTCACTTGTTCCTCGTCCGAGTGTCGTCACCTGTTCCTCGTCCGAGTGTCGTCACCTGTTCCTCGTCCGAGTGTCGTCACCTGTTCCTCGTCCGAGTGTCGTCACCTGTTCCTCGTCCGAGTGTTGTCACCTGTTCCTCGTCCGAGTGTTGTCACCTGTTCCTCATCCGAGTGTTGTCACCTGTTCCTCGTCCGAGTGTAGTCACCTGTTCCTCGTCCGAGTGTTGTCACCTGTTCCTCATCCGAGTGTCGTCACCTGTTCCTCGTCCGAGTGTTGTCACCTGTTCCTCGTCCGAGTGTTGTCACCTGTTCCTCATCCGAGTGTCGTCACCTGTTCCTCGTCCGAGTGTTGTCACCTGATCCTCGTCTGAGTGTCGTCACCTGTTCCTCGTCCGAGTGTTGTCACCTGTTCCTCGTCCGAGTGTTGTCACCTGTTCCTCATCCGAGTGTGGTCACATGTTCCTCGTCCGAGTGTCGTCACCTGTTCCTCGTCCGAGTGTCGTCACCTGTTCCTCGTGCCGAGTGTTGTCACCTGTTCCTCATGTTCTCTGCTCCCTTTATATGTCTGCTCTTTCCCTCATGTGTTGGCAGTTCGTAAGATGTTGTGCTACTGTGTACTTCTGTGCTACATAGTTTGTTTCTTGTTACTAAGGTATGTATTGTTATTTGTAGAAGTGCTTTAGTTCTGCCATCGGTCCTGTGTCTCTAATTGCAGTCCTGCTAGCAGAGCGTCCCTGGCTGCTTACACTCTTTGCTTTGGAGCAAGCCTGTGCTGAGCCTGAGATCCCTGAGTGCCTTGCTGTTGTACTTGAAGTTCCTGTCTGGCTATTGCTGGTATTCTCAGTTCTCATTCTGCTCTGCCATTGCTACTCTCCAGCCTACAGTCATCTTGTGCTAGTTACAACTGCTGTTACAATGGCTGTCATTGTGTCCTCATCCCTGCCTATTGTCTGCACTGTTCACCACATCTTGTCATCTGTCTACTGTTTGTCAATAAACCTGTTAACACTCGTTCTGCATTTGAGTCCTCCTTCATAGACCCGTGACAGCAGCGTTTGTATGAAACAAAAGAGAATGTGTACACAATACTGGATGGCATAATTAAATAACTTTACACAAAATATTGATTTGACTGAGTTTTAATATTTTATTAGCTCACCAAAAGCAAAACTTCCACGAAGAAAAAAACGTTCCTAGCGCGTGTATAGAGCTGCTGACTTCAGTGACCCGGATGAGCCTGTGTTTCTGTTCTCAGCGGTTCTCATATACTGCTGGATGGAGCGATTGACCAATCAGAATCAAGTATTCCCCAGAGCGCTGTAATAAATGTGTATATATATATCATCTGTGCAAGGTGTAGGACCATAAAATGTTTGTCCAATCATTGAATTTGGTGTGAATGCAATAATACGATATTCTACCAGACTGTCCGCGTATGTGTTTCCATTCCTCCACACACCTGCTCTCGCAGACACACACGTCATCAGCGTTAGACAGACGTCAGTCTCCGAGCACCGAAACAGGTCCTCCTGAACCACCACAACCAGTTTATGCTGCGTTCACACCATAACTACTGTAATTTGGAAGAAATGGAAACCAGTGCTGTTATACTTGGTTCGTGACTCGAATTTACGCATTTCAATGGCAACACTATCAACGGCAGAATGAATCTGTAGCAGTCAGGTGATACACGCCAGAGCTCTGTGAGATGCTTATGTTCATTATTATTGTAATGTTATCTGCCTCAACACATAAGGTAGTTTATAGCCGTCTCGTGACTGTACTCTGCTGTGCGCGTTCATGTGGCTTTGGAGGAGGCGTGGCTTTGGAGATGCTCTGAAGGGAGGGCGGGATCTCATGCTATCAAAGCTAGTATGCTATTGCTAGCCAATCCGAAAATCACCCACCCTACTTTTAAAGATGCCATTACTCCCATAGCATTCAACTCTAAAATGCTTTTAAAATATCATGTTTTTTTTTTAAAATATCGCAGAACTTTGACTTGGCTGATATAAGCACATATTCAAAGTGCTTAAAAATGTATGGCAAAAGACTATTTGTTTCTGACTTTAGCAACAGAAGATGTTCTGACTTCACATGCAGATAACACGTTTCTGTTATCATGTATAGTGTGGTAATTCTGGAAATTCCAATATATATGTACAGTGTGTGTATATATACTGTATATATAAATGTGTAGTTTCCTCTTTACCAAAGAAATGCTTAATGGGCCCTGAGATCGGCTCGAGACGTCCCTAATTACGACATTCAAATTGTGTAAAATGAAGTCCATGAATAATAAATCAGTGGGCCCAGCTGTACAGTAAAGGTGTAAATTCAGTGTATCCTTTACCAGTCTGTGGAAATCTCTACGTTCAGCATGCTCACACACTTCTCAGAAGAGTTTTTAAAAACTTTAGCACTGAATTTAGGTGTTCTCTTACAGATATACTCTGATTGCCTCGCTCGGATACCTCACGCTTTGCCAAGTGAGCAGAGTCTTCATATTTGACTATGGGATCCTGTCCACAGATTTCTCAGGGTAAGGACATTTGTATTATATTTGTTTGTGCTTGATCAGTAGCAGATGAGTAGCAGTAAAGATGGACCTTCGCGGCTCTTTATGCAGTTTGAATGCTCTCACCTGTTAACATTAGTAAGGTTTCGCACTAGATGACGAATGCTCTGATGTCTGTGGTGTGGCCACTCCACTTAGTTTCTTATCCACCAGTTTAGTCAGTTTTCCTTTGCTGGGGTTTTTGTACACACCCTTGGATAAACAAGAGGAGAGATAACATGCTTTCGGCTGTCAGTGCCTCGGTCACGCCTCTGTTTTTCTTTAACTGTAATTGTAACAAAGTCCCTTGTGTAGACGAGGAGGAGGCAGGAACTGGCTGACGTTCAACGTAAATTGAATGACAAAATAAAATGTACACAGAAAACAAAACTGATGCATATGAGCATAAAAGAACCAGCAGCATAAAGTCCTGATGTCTTCTGCTCCACTGATGAACACTACAACCCATCATATGCTTTTATTAAAGTGATGTTTGAATCGCTATTTTGCATATTTGTTTTATTGACCAGTATCGCTAGAAACGTAACAGACTACTTGCTCCTATGAGTAAATTCCCACGGCTGAGCTCAGCTGACAAACACAAAGACCAGGGTCACATTTAGAGGCGGAAGGATCTAGCAATGCAGACGCTTAGCAATATTATTTCTTTTTAACTTCTAACACGCTGGATTACACAGAAGTCTAGTTGGCTGTAGTAGTTTCCTTTAGAGATAAACAGACTAAAACACCAGCACACACAGGGATGGTGTGTGTAATCCTGAAATGTAGGCGTACAGGTTTGATTTGGACGTTGTTGGAGACAGAAAACAGACTGTGCTCGGCCTGTGCATGTTGAGTTGCCGATTCGTGTAAAAGAAATCCCTGAACTCAAGTCTTTTAATGGTTTATTTTCACTCACGTTACTGTATTCCTTCACTCAATCACTGAATCCGTCAGAGCGGTCACTGAATCAACATCTGATCCACTGCAAATCATCACTACTTTCAGCCTTTCTCTTTCAAGGCTTGTCCAACTCTGTGTAGTTTCTGACTGTCAGTGTGGATCCGTGAGCCTCGCTGTGAACACTATACATGAGCCTGTACGCTAACTGCTCTGCTTATGTAGACCTATATAAACACTGCTTCTCTTAATGATAAATGTGGAGTCATTCTTCATTAGTATTATTAACTTTGTCTCCTCTTGTTTTCAGGCCTTTGATGATAATAACACAGAAGGTCACTACTCTTGCCTTTCAGGTGCATGATGGTGAGAAATCATTGGTGCAATCTTTTGTGAATTTGTTGCTATAAATTGTCATGTCACTGACATCTTAGAAAAGAATTCAACTGATGATTTCAGAAAGCGTGACTCATGTCTTCCTGCGTGTTTCAGGAATGAGTCGAAAGCAAGAGGAGCTGAACGACGATCAGAGGCGTCTGGCAGTACAGTATGACTTTTCATTCTCAGCAGTAACTTCTTACTGGGCAAAATCTGCTACAGTGTACTAATATTGGGTGGTTACTCATGGCAGAAACAGCGGAAAGTCCCGGACACAAAGACAGTGCCTTGCGGAAGTCATCAGTCTCCATTCCCCAGAATGACACCGCAAAAACTATTTGTGATAAGTTTACAAATGTATTAAAAAGGGGAACAAAAGAAAAATCACATTCAGACTCATGACTCAGGACTTAGTTGATCACGTTTGACAGCGATTACAACCTATTCCGACGTGATCCAATGAAAAACAAATGAAGGGCTGAATACTTTTGCAAGCCTCTGTAACCCTTGTAACCCTTCAGTAACCTAAATTTAAACTTCATTAACAAATTAAACTTGAAATGTAAATTCAATATCAGCTTGCACAATGGTTTAAAATAATAATAATAAACAGGAAATAAAGACAGAAAGGCAAATATGAACCAAAGGTCATTCTGCTTGCATTTGTTCTGGGAATGACAGCTTCACCCCACAGAGTCAGATCATGTTTGTGAATAAAACCGTGATCAGTCGGTGTAAAAACAAAAGCTTTTCCAGGGAGCATTGGTATTGTTGAGATAAGTCATGTTCTTCTCCCCTGACCGCATGTTTTCTCCATCTGCAGCTCGCGTCCGTCTCTGTTGGAGTATCTGAGCTACAATATCAATTTCCTGAGTATCTTGGTGGGCCCTTGCAGTCTCTATAAAGACTACATTGAGTTTATCAAGGGCCAGCGTGTGAAAAGAGTCCGAGACAGCAGTTCACAGCAGAGCGACTGGGGATAAAGTGCCTGAGCCATCGCCTGTGGTGAGACACTCGCCAACTCATACAAATAATGCTTTAGAAAGACAGCTATTCACACAGGACTCAGGCGACCACAGTAACTCACAAACAGAATAAGAGTGATCAGGTCTTTAAGAACAGCTTGAGTTAGGCTTGTGTGTGTGTGTTCAGGGCAGCGAACATGTAGAGGAAAACTTCACCCAACAATGAAACTCTGCCATCATTAAAGGGGTCATGACATGAGACATGAGAAACCAAATTTGCCTTGATCTTTTGGTATATAAGAGGTCTTTGTACCATTAAAACGTCCTGCAAGTTTCATAGCTTAAGACGTCCTCCCCATTATAAACGAATCATTTATTTAATCAAGCTCTAAATACAGCTCGTTCTGGATCCATGGTAAGAAGTGACGTCACAGTACGAAGTGACGTACCAGCGTTTGCATATGACCGCCTCCGGCACAAGACAACTACGCTTTAAGCGCAAGGCAACTACGCTCATTTCGTACCGTTGTTGCGCCCGCGCGCCGCGTGCCGCACAAGTGTTCAGTCGACGGACAGCGAGCCGAGTGGGTCTGTGTACAGGGAAATTACGATGGCGCAGATGTGCTGTTCCTGGCTGTGGACAAACAACATCTGTGAATACGCTGCGAAAGATCCAGTCGTCAGGGGAAAATGGATGCACTTTATTTTTTGCGGACGTCTCAGTCACGGCAGTGTTAGTTTAAGCGTGTGTTCTGTACATTTGAAGGATGACTGTTTTGAGAACAAATCCCAAAATGATGCTGGCTTTGCCAGAAAACTGTTGCTCAAAGATAAGTCCGTGCCGACTATTCTGGGCTCAACAACGACGACGCAAACTGTAAGTAATGTATTTAAAACTTTAAACTACTTTTTAAATACGCCGAATGCGCAAATGTTCTGGCTGTGGGCGTTAATAATTGATGCATAGGCACTGACGTTAGCCAATCATAACAGTGGGCGTTAACACTGAACTCTTAAAGGGGAAACACCCCCAAAACAGACTGTGTGAATCAGAGGATGAGAGACAGGGTGGGAAAAGGTCATAAATCACTACATTTTAAAAGTTTTTTGTAAAAAAAAAACTATAGTAATACTATAATTGCACCTAAGGGAACATAATAATAAAATAAAAAAAACCATGTCATGACCCCTTTAAAAGTAAATCCGTTAAAACTCTTGATTTCCTTTCTTCTGTGAAACAAAAACGTTTTATTTTATTGGGATTTTTTGTCAAAGCTTGACAGGCCCATGCCTCATTGTATGGAAATGAGCAGCCTTTACATTCTGATAAACTCCTTTTGTATTGCAATGAAGCAAGAAAGTCTAATGGGTTTAGAAGGACATGAGCGTGAGTATAAGATGACAGAATATTCATTGCTAGGTGAAATATCCATTTACATGTGTGCTTTATTTAATGTGTGGCATGTTTATTTGGTGTAATAATGTTGTGAAGATCAAATAATCAAAGCTTAGAAAGTTTTAGGGTGATTAAACATGGCAAGTTGTCTTGCACATTTCCCTGAGATGAATTCCTGCTGTTCTTCTACAGAGGACTGTGATTAATAAGCTTCTCGTGTGCGTCTGCTGTCTGCTCTGGTTCTTCATCATCACCAAAGCGTTCCCCATAATGTACAACGTGGACCCGCAGTTCGTCAGCGACGCCTCTTTCGTTACCAGATTGGCCTACGCGTTAATCTCCATCCAGGCTGCCAGACCCAAGTTCTACTTCGCATGGACCCTCGGTAAGCAGACGCGAACTGAAACTTGAGGCCGTGTGATTGGCTGAAAGCAGAACGTGTTATGAGTCGACGTTTTAGAACATGCTGTTATTTCTTGTCATGTATTGTGGCAGAAAAACATGGGTCTGTTCCAAATTAATAAAACTAAATGTGCAGCCAAATGGCAGATACCAGGGGGGTCCTATAGTCATAGAGCACAATGTCCCGTCATTTTAAATAAAAATGTAAAAATGGAATTACAAAACTAATGACGGAAAAAAGGTTTCCCTGGTTTTCTGTCATTGGTCGGGACAAACAAATGAAAGTTCAATCCAAACCCACGGCATCAGCTGAGGATGTTTAAACACATTAATTACACATATTAAGCTAGGATAGGAGATATTGTGAGGTATAGTGTAGAGCACAACTGTATACTATTAAGGATAATCATTTAAATGTTATTTAGAAAAATGTGTCTGTTAGTTACAAATCCACTAATGAACGATTGTAAATGTGTTAGTGTGGGCGATATCTAAAAGGGACTAGCGCTGTACAGTAAATGCATGTTTTCTCCACTTCCAGCGGATGCGGTCCACAATGCAGCGGGGTTTGGAGTCAGTGGGGTGAACGCGAGAGGAGAAGTGTCCTGGGACCTCGTCTCCAACGTTCACATCTGGCAGATTGAGGTTCGTTCACTACTTTTGAACAGGCCATGCAAACAGTGTATTCACTACTGCCTTGTGTAATGCCACAGGAGGGCTGTGGATCCCTCAATTATAAAACAAATCTTTTCTCTTTTTGCAGACAGCAACAAGTTTTAAATCATTTATCGACAACTGGAATATACAGACTGCTCTTTGGCTAAAACGGTTAGTTTTACATGTTATATTTATATATTAGTCAACTGATCTGTTGCTATTGACAAGAACATGTTACTGGAACTAGGGGTGTGCGATATCACAGTTTTTGATCGTGGGCGGTTAAAATGGCTCCACGTCTGCTTTTGAAGAAATATTGTAGAATCGTGTTACAGTGCATTTTATCAGTTAAATTAGAGTAAATTATGACAATTTAAGAACAAAGAATAGGTGACACACTCACGTCCTGGCATATGCCTGCAATACTCTGCAAACCCATAACTCGCACTGGGCCTCACGTCCACTAACTGGCGCTGGGCCTCACGTCCACTAACTCCACTAACTCGTGCTGGACCCTGCGTCCACTAACTCGTCCTAGGCCTCGCATCCACTAACTCCACTAACTCGTGCTGGACCCTGCGTCCACTAACTCGTGCTGGACCCTGCGTCCACTAACTCCACTAACTCGTGCTGGACCCTGCGTCCACTAACTCCACTAACTCGTGCTGGACCCTGCGTCCACTAACTCCACTAACTCCACTAACTCGTCCTGGGCCTCGCGTCCACTAACTCCACTAAATCGAGCTGGGCCTCGTGTCCACTAACTCGTGCTGGGCCTCGTGTCCACTAACTCCACTAACTCGTGCTGGGCCTCGCGTCCACTAACTCCACTAACTCGTGCTGGGCCTCGCCTCCACTAACTCCACTAACTCGCGCTGGGCCTCGCGTCCACTAACTCCACTAACTCGCGCTGGGCCTCGCGTCCACTAACTCCACTAACTCATGCTGGGCCTCGCGTCCACTAACTCCACTAACTCATGCTGGGCCTCGCGTCCACTAACTCCACTACATCGAGCTGGGCCTCGTGTGCACTAACTCCACTAACTCGTGCTGGGCCTCGCGTCCACTAACTCCACTAACTCGTGCTGGGCCTCGCGTCCACTAACTCCACTAAATCGAGCTGGGCCTCGTGTCCACTAACTCCACTAACTCGTTGCTGGGCCTCGCGTCCACTAACTCCACTAACTCGCGCTAGGCCTCGCGTCCACTAACTCCACTAACTCGTGCTGGGCCTCGCGTCCACTAACTCCACTAACTCGTGCTGGGCCTCGCGTCCACTAACTCCACTAACTCGTGCTGGGCCTCACGTCCACTAACTCCACTAACTCATGCTGGGCCTCACGTCCACTAACTCCACTAACTCGTGCTGGGCCTCGCGTCCACTAACTCCACTAACTCGTGCTGGGCCTCGCGTCCACTAACTCCACTAACTCGTGCTGGGCCTCGCGTCCACTAACTCCACTAACTCGTGCTGGGCCCTCGCGTCCACTAACTCGTGCTGGGCCTCGCTTCCACTAACTCCACTAACTCGTGCTGGGCCTCGCGTCCACTAACTCCACTAACTCGTGCTGGGCCTCGCGTCCACTAACTCGCGCTGGGCCTCGCGTCCACAAACTCCACTAACTCGTGCTGGGCCTTGCGTCCACTAACTCGCGCTGGGCCTCGCGTCCACTAACTCCACTAACTCATGCTGGGCCTCGCGTCCACTAACTCCACTAACTCGTGCTGGGCCTCGCGTCCACTAACTCGTGCTGGGCCTCGCGTCCACTAACTCCACTTACTCGTGCTGGGCCTCGCGTCCACTAACTCCACTAACTGGTGCTGGGCCTCGTGTCCACTAACTCCACTAACTGGCGCTGGGCCTCGTGTCCACTAACTCCACTAACTGGCGCTGGGCCTCGCGTCCACTAACTCCACTAACTGGCGCTGGGCCTCGCGTCCACTAACTCCACTAACTCGTGCTGGGCCTCACGTCCACTAACTCCACTAAGTCGTGCTGGGCCTCGCGTCCACTAACTCCACTAACTCGCGTGGGCCTCGCGTCCACTAACTCCACTAAGTCGTGCTGGGCCTCGCGTCCACTAACTCCACTAACTCGCGCTGGGCCTCGCATCCACTAACTCCACTAACTCGTGCTGGGCCTCGCGTCCACTAACTCCACTAACTCGCGCTGGGCCTCGCGTCCACTAACTCCACTAACTTGTGCTGGGCCTCGCGTCCACTAAACTCCACTAACTCGTGCTGGGCCTCGCGTCCACTAACTCCACTAAGTCGTGCTGGGCCTCGCGTCCACTAACTCCACTAACTCGTGCTGGGCCTCGCGTCCACTAACTCCACTAACTCGTGCTGGGCCTCGCGTCCACTAACTCCACTAACTGGCACTGGGCCTCGCGTCCACTAACTCCACTAAGTCGTGCTGGGCCTTGCGTCCACTAACTCCACTAAGTCGTGCTGGGCCATCGCGTCCACTAACTCCACTAACTCGCGCTGGGCCTCGCGTCCACTAACTCCACTAACTCCACTAAATCGTGCTGGGCCTCACGTCCACTAACTCCACTAACTCGTGCTGGGCCTCGAGTCCACTAACTCCACTAACTTGTGCTGGGCCTCGCGTCCACTAACTCCACTAACTCGTGCTGGGCCTCGCGTCCACTAACTCCACTAACTCGTGCTGGGCCTCGCGTCCACTAACTCCACTAAATCGTGCTGGGCCTCGCATCCACTAACTCCACTAAATCGTGCTGGGCCTCGCATCCACTAACTCCACCAACTCGCGCTGGGCCTCGCGTCCACTAACTCCACTAACTCGTGCTGGGCCTCGCGTCCACTAACTCGACTAACTCGTGCTGGGCCTCGCTTCCACTAACTCCACTAAGTCGTGCTGGGCCTCGCGTCCACTAATTCCACTAACTCGCGAGCTGGGCCTCGCGTCCTCTAACTCCACTAACTCGCGAGCTGGGCCTCGCGTCCACTAACTCCACTAACTCGTGCTGGGCCTCGCGTCCACTATCTCCACTAACTCGTGCTGGGCCTCGCGTCCACTAACTCCACTAACTCATGCTGGGCCTCGCGTCCACTCACTCCACTAACTCGTGCTGGGCCTCGCTTCCACTAACTCCACTAAGTCGTGCTGGGCCATGCGTCCACTAACTCCACTAACTGGCACTGGGCCTCGCGTCCACTAACTCCACTAAATCGTGCTGGGCCTCACGTCCACTAACTCCACTAACTCGTGCTGGGCCTCGAGTCCACTAACTCCACTAACTTGTGCTGGGCCTCGCGTCCACTAACTCCACTAACTCGTGCTGGGCCTCGCGTCCACTAACTCCACTAACTCGTGCTGGGCCTCGCGTCCACTAACTCCACTAAATCGTGCTGGGCCTCGCATCCACTAACTCCACTAAATCGTGCTGGGCCTCGCATCCACTAACTCCCACCAACTCGCGCTGGGCCTCGCGTCCACTAACTCCACTAACTCGTGCTGGGCCTCGCGTCCACTAACTCGACTAACTCGTGCTGGGCCTCGCTTCCACTAACTCCACTAAGTCGTGCTGGGCCTCGCGTCCACTAATTCCACTAACTCGCGAGCTGGGCCTCGCGTCCTCTAACTCCACTAACTCGCGAGCTGGGCCTCGCGTCCACTAACTCCACTAACTCGTGCTGGGCCTCGCGTCCACTATCTCCACTAACTCGTGCTGGGCCTCGCGTCCACTAACTCCACTAACTCATGCTGGGGCCTCGCGTCCACTCACTCCACTAACTCGTGCTGGGCTCAAAAGTATCTAAAGTTGTCACTACCGAAACAGTCATGACCGAAACATGTCATCATTGTTTTGGTAGTGACAAAAGTGAACACATAATCATTTATTTGGGGGAAATAAACAAAATGTTAGTACAGTTATGCAAATTATTAGTATCTTAGTGTGTTTTAGTAGTGTTTTAGTATGTGAGTTAAAATTCTGTAATGTGATGTGGTCGCTATCAAAACATTACTGTCACAGTGTCACTACAGAAAATGTGCCGTCACGACCGAAACATGCATGTTTTGTCCAAAATAAAGTATATTGAATTATTAAAATGTTATTATAGTATTTGGTTCAATGTATATTCAAATTATGAATCCTTAACTTTGAAATCAGTATGATTAACTTAATGCCTTTTACAAAGAAAGATTGGAATCAAAATACAACAAATCTTATAAATTACACTTGAAATATTGTTAAAATTGTAATTGTTATTGATTTATCTGTGAAAATATATTTTTTTTACATAGCAAAACATATTATTTATAATTTATTATTGTATTAAATATGAATTATTTATTATTGCGTTTCATTAGTGACAAATTTGGGGAAAGGAAAAATATTCCAAAACTTTCTGAAAATACAGTATGAGAATTAACTGCACAATTACTAGAAATGTGTACCTTGAATATTATACAATTTGCATACATAAAAAAATGTGTAAAAAAGAAAAAAAAAATCAAGACGTTTCCATCTCTTGTATGTGTATTAGCATATGTCCGCTCAGTGCCATGTCTCACACGCTTTCCTCTGTTATGCTCCAGTGTATGCTATGATCGAGCTCCGCTTCATCGCATGCCTCTCACATTTGTGCTGTCAGCGATCTGGCATGGAGTTTACCCCGGATACTACTTTACATTCATCACCGCTATACCCGTCACCTTAGCAGCTCGCACTGTGAGTCTTACACACACACTCACACACACTCAAATAAATCCAGGTTTATTAGGCTGTTGTCACTTTAAGACCTGCCACTGCTCCCCGACGCGAATCTGGACAAGTATCCCATTTTCTCACAATTATTTCCGTTCATTTAAGACTTTAACTAATTTAAGACTATGCTTACAAGAATACTCGACAAAACATTAACATTGAATATTCAACATGTTGCCTTTCTGAAATCTTACCAGATAAATCATCAAAATAAAAGTTATTTTACAGAACAATTGGATTTGCCGTGTTGTCTTCTTACCAGTGTATTTTGCCTGCAAGGGATTGTTTTAGCTTTGTCAGTTAAAGTTTAGTCAGTCATTTCCCATTTCTCCACACATTTATATAAATCCTGTTATTGCTCATCATCTCAGCTCACTACTGCCGTATGTTTTGGTGTGTTGTAATCAGGTGCGCAGAAACTTCCGGGAGTATTTCTTGTCTTCTCGCCAGCTCAAGATCTGCTATGATGTGGTGACCTGGGCTGCCACTCAGATGACCATCTGCTACACTGTGATGCCTTTCCTCCTGCTGGCCGTCACACCCACCGTGCAGTATTACAGGTGAAGTCTCAGTTAGGGTTAGGGGAGTCAGACCTTCGGCATAACATCTGGTCCACATTGCAGCTTGTTCTGGGCAAGAACTGCCCATGAAGAAGGGAAGGTGTTATCTAGCCAACATTTAAAATTAGTTCTGTCAGGACCACTATCGTCACACATGATTGATAATTAGCATACAGTTTGGATTGGTGGTATAGTTCTGTTCTGGCAGCTTAGCATGGATAAGAGCAGGAGAGCAGCAATAACCCCCCTTAGGGTAAACAGAACAGAACCAACATAAAGGTATTGGAGATATAATTAATGTTCAATCATTTAACGTACAGCATAATTCAAGAACAAAATAGTCCTCACTGGATGGAGGAGGGTAATTATCTCCTGAGTAACACGATAAAGCTTCTGATAAGACTGAATGGACCTTATATTGGGATGCTGTGATAGGCTTATATTCCTATAGGAAGACGTGGATTGACTGTCACAAACTTGAACTGATGTGATCTGCCAGAACTAATGCTATGCTTGATTTTTTTTAAGCCAGTTTTAGGGTTAGGTAAATCTGAAATCGTACCACAATAAAAGTGTGGCATGCAATAATGTCTTTTGAATAATTGTACTGTAGTCCCAATAAACGGTTCTACAGAGGACACAAGTAACTGTTTGTAGACTTTGATGCAGAATTAATAAGTACGTTTGCTTGGTTTCTGTTTTTGGATTGTCACCATGGGTGTACTTTTGTAGCAGTACTTTAAACATCAATTGATTTAAACATCAGATATCTCCTCTGTTGCAATTAGCTCAAAGGAACATATATATGATTGTTATTAATTATAAATATGTATTTTATAGGTCCAGATTAAGAACATAGGGCTATAGCAAACCCACGGGCCCCTTTCATCTTAGTGCCACAACATTTTCTACCACAGAACTATCTTTTTATTTATTTATTTTTATAAATGATAAATAAATAAAGGAAAATGCTTTGTTTAAATGAGCGAGTATATTAGCATTTTTTACATACCTGTTTTCTATAGAACTGCTTTATAGCTGAATTGAACTAATTTCAAATTTGCACAGTTACACAGTTATTGAATCTAACTGACAATGAGCTGAACAAAGAGCAGCTTTACAGCAGAATTGCTCAAAGGAAGCTCTCTGCAGTTCCGGAAGGACTACAGAGCGATCCCAGGAGGGGATGAGGTTTGGCCTGGGAGGGTTATGCCTCCTCAGAAACCTGATGATCAGGTCGTATTTTCCGAGGGACCTGCTATCCACTGCAACTTGCCGAAAGGAAAGCACAGAGCTGAGAGCTCCAAAGGCTTTCCTCGCACTACTCAGGGAACAGACTCCACTTCAAATAATAAGCTTGCTTAGTAGAGGGACCTCTGGCTTGAGTGATAGTGTCTTCTGCCACCAGAGGTAGGCCACTTAAGTCCAGTCCAGAAGCCACACGTCTAGGTTCCAGAGGTCTGGATGCGGGGGCCATATGGTGCCCCCGTCCCTCTGAAAGAAGATTTCTCTTCAGGGGAATCGCAAGGAGCTTCAGGTCTGTCTTCAAGAGCTGTCAGTGGGAGGATTCCTGGGAAGCAAACAGGTCTTCCTGGGCTTCCCCAAATTGACTGACTCCAAATGACTTGGACCACCTGGGCATGAAGTCTCCAGCGACCTGAGCCGCTGTTGAATCTAGAGGAGGAGATGGCAGGCAAGTTGTGACATGTGACGGGAGCTCACACTGCCTTGGTTGTTGATGTATGCAACCATCGCAGAGTTATGCGTCTTGACCAACACAAGGTTGCCCTGGAGCAGCGGCCGAAACCGGTGCACGGCGAGCAGCACTGCAATAAACTATGTGTGTGCAGTGATTGGTTATGACGGAGCGGAGAAACGTGATTGGTGGATCTGCTGATGAGCCGCAATAAAAAGGCGTCACTGTCCGATGGCGAGCTCATTCTGGCGTTTGCCTTGTGTCGTGGAGAGATCCGGATTCCTCCTGTCGACAGATCCCAAAGCTTTCTTTGATCAGGGAGACAAGGAAGTTTCTTGGTAATTTTTGTTTTCCCTGATTAGGTTATTTATTCATGTTTTATTTATATGTATTTTTTGTTTATTAATTTGGCCTTGGGGCACCCTGAAGCCATGGCTCCTTAATTTATTTATTTTCATTGCACCTTAATAAATTACTTTTTTGTGGATCTTGTGTTTTGGTGTCTTTGGTGATCTGTCTGCTTGGGCTGGATTCCAGTTTGACATCTGAAATGTTCACGTCAAGCTTTTCTCTATAGAACGGGTCATAACACTGTGCATGCTCGTTCATAAGATGTGCCGTCTTATTGACCGAGTCTAACTCCATACCGAGAAAAGAAATGCTCTGCACAGGAGAGAGGTTTGCTCTTCTCCCAGTTGACCCGAAGCCTCAGATGGCTGAGATGCCTGAGCACCAGGTCCCCTGTGTTCACACAACAAATCTCGATACTGAGCAAGAATGAGCCAGTCGTTGAGATACTTGAGAATACTGATGCTTACTTCCCTTAACGGGGCAGCCTCCACAACTTTGGTAAAGACGTGGGGAGACAGGGACAACCCAAAGGGGAGAACCTTGTCCTGGTATACATGACCCTTGAAAGCAAACCAAAGAGACGGTCTGCGTCCTTAAGGTTGATCACTGCGAACCAATCTTGAGGACAAACGCATGTGAGAATGCACTTCTGCGTTAAAATCTTGAACCGAAGCTTGTGCAGGGCCTATTCAAGACTCGCAGATCCATGATCGGGCATAACCCCACCGCCCTGAAGTAAGGGCTGTAAACCCCCGGCCCTCATCTCGGCTAGAGGGACAGGCTCTGTTGTGTCCGCTCCGCTCGCAGGACAGGGGGCATCTTTGCCTGTCACAGAGGTAAATAGGACTCCCGCTTACCCTGGGGTACAGGCTCTGTGAGAGCGCCACCAAGGGGACAAACGGCGTACCCACGGAGGGGCAGCGAGGAGGAGCGCTGGGGCTCATCCAGGGAAGCATAGCATCCCGAACTAGAGGCAGTGTGTGCAGTGACACTAACCAGGCTCCGAGGAACCAGAGAACTAGAGATGTGTGAGGAAGGAGCGTGTCCTGGGAATGTGACCTGGCCTGTGGTGAAAGGGGGGATTGAATCTGGAAGCAATCAGTTGGACTGATTAGTTGGTAGTTGGACATTACTTATCACTGTCCCTAAAGCCCTTACCTATACCCTAACCCTACCTGATCAACACTTATTCCCACTATTAAACACCTATTAGGCACTTTATTTCTTTATTACTTTTCAAATATTTTATTTAAAATAAACTTTTCTTCGAGCTGAAATGTCATGGAAAAAGAGAGAATGAGTTTAGAAAAAGGCATATTCAAACTCACATTAAAACTAATGGCACCCGTCTTACTCTCCACACCACTGATCCTTTAACCGACAGGTTCTCTTGTAGTTTTGTCTGCCTCAATCAGCCAATGTTGGGCGATTTGTCCTGTTATAAATTAAGTTTATCAGTGCATTTGGAGGGATTTGCTTTTGTATTTTTCTATGTGGAAAAATGTGTTTTTCAACATTTCTTCAGAGAGAAATATCCTTCAAAGTGCAAAAATATGTAAATTCATGTTTATTTTATGGCATAATGTGACCATCTTGTATTCTCTTTTTATGTTGTTGGATGATATCACTTACTGGATTTTGTTTGTGCTGGTAATGTTTATCTCATGGTTTCTTCTCTGTCCTTCAGATCGATGTACTTTCATGTGCATGTCATCAGTATTCTGGCTGTGATCCTCTTGCCCAGCAAACCCAGGGGCTTCAAGCCTGAAAGACTTGACCGGCATTCGAACAATAATGTGAAGGAGGACTGAACCCTTCTGGTGTGTGTGTGTGTGTGTGTGTGTGTGTGTGTTGTGTGTGTGTGTGTGTGTGTGTGTGTGTGTGTGTGTGTGTGTGTGTGTGTGTGTGTGTGTGTGGACTGACAGAGCAGAGGCACTGACAGACAAAGGCTACTTTGTGTGAAGAAAATTAAAAAAGAGCTGGTCTGGGTATTCACTTGTTCACAGGCCAGCGCTGAGCCGTACACAAACACACACATATACCACACCAGAGACGCACTATATTCAAACTAAAAACACACACAAAACCGGCTGGAGAATGAATAAGGGAACACAGTTTGAGTAGTGCTGTACTCACTTTGAGGCAAATATGTGACACCTTTACTAAGTAAATAAATGCTGCCCATTTTAATGGTCTTTTAAAATAGTTTAACAATTTTTCCTAATTTATTTTGGATATACCTGCATGATCACTTTATACTGATGCCGAGAGAGAATGTTTGATTTTTCTTTTCTTTTTTTTATAAAAGTGAATTGATATTTTATACTAATGTGTAAATAATAATGTCTTTAATAATATCTTAGTTTTGTGGTGTTAAAATGTCCCATTTTCAGTAAAATTACAGTGTAGTAAAATATAATGACTATGAATAATAAATAATAAACACTGCTGCAAATATTAACTGAAGAATAGTCAAATTAGAATGACATGTTGTGGAAGGTGATGCCATAAAGAGGTTTGTGAATGAATGAATGAGCATTGAATGTCTACACTGCCTATATTTACTAATTATATTTACTAACTAGAATATTTACTAACTATATTTACTAACTAACTAGGATGCACAACATCAGGAGGATCAGGTCTGTGCAGCACTTCTCCTCGTCCAGTACCTGGTCATTTCTAGGCTGGACTTCCATCATGTGTAATTAAATGATCTGGTTTTCAATCAGCCCAAGAGGAATTCCTAACAATGTTCGAGAAACAGCTGAAAACTCATCTCTTCTGTGAGCTCTGTGTCCTGCTGACTCTTATTGATTAACAAAAGTCTTCTATGTAAAGCAATTAGCTCAAAATAGAAATATGTATAAATAATATTAATTAGTTACAATCAATAATGAGTATTTATATCACCTGCCAGAAATAACTAGCTGAATTAAAGGGATAGTTCACTCAAAAAAATGAAAATTTTGGCTAAAACCAATTAGCACTAAGCTTTGTATGCAAACATTCAGTGCTTGCCACGATCATCTATAGATTCTTGAGAAATTTAAATTTTCCAGCCACAGAAAATAACTTTCTTACAGTACTATAAAAAGTCTTATACAAACCCTTTTTGCTTGACTTCAACCTTTAGTTGCTAACACAAGTCTTCAGTGAACAGTATCTGTGCAAACCTTCATGTGAGTGGATCAAAACTCACCCTGCCAGTTCAGCAAGGCTCCGTGTGACATGTCTGGCTATGAACCTGAAAGTTAATACTCCAACTTGTGTACTGTATCTAAGAATACATTTTACTTAGCAACTAGTGGCTTCAGTTTGATCTAGCATGATAACACCATGGTTGCACGTGACTGAAAGTCAAGCCGTCACACGAGTGCTACAGTATGTCTACAGAACAAAGCTGATCTGGTTTACTGCCGGTTTTCCCCTCATTCCACTTCAGCATCTGGAGGAAAGACAAAACTCTTCTCATATACAATTGCATTCCTCATTTAAAAGGAATGTGTTCTTTCCGAGAATCTAATAATGAAACCTGTGTCTAAAATGTGTTTTTTATGAACAAATGTATGTTTTTTATGTTAAACTTATGTTTTTTGTTTGTTTGTTAGTTTATGTTGGTGAGAAACTGTTAATTATGTGAATTACTGTTAATAGTTAATTATGGTCAACACATCTGATTTGGCAAAGTGACTTTCCAACAATGCATATGTAAAGTTCCCTTTCGAGGAAACTCGCGCTGCTCGAGAATCGACACATTGGGGAACGCCTTCAGCGTGATGCGTCTGAAGCCTGTATGGAACTAGGCCAATCTCGATTGGTGTTGCATCATTACATCGTATGTGACGGTGATGTGGAAGCTATAAAAGGATGTCGGATCACAACAGCATCAGGTTTCTGGTCTTCAGCAAGCGTTCTGTGTGACTGTACTGTCTTATTTGGTGTTGTCTGTCTGAAATCACAATATATCAGACCTTATCTATTTATATATATATATATATATATATATAATATATATATATATATAAAATGGCGAATAAGGAGAAACAATACAGGCAGTGTGTGTCCCCTTGCCCATGCTATTTGAGCGCGGGTGACACACACTCGCTCTGTGTTGTTTGTCTGGGAGTGGAGCATACACGTGCTCGAGGTCTCTGTGCAAACTGTAATTTGCTGCCTCTCAGGACGCTCCCGCCTGGCCCTGTTCAATGAATCAGGCTCGTGCTCCCCGTGGGTCGGCGTCTGTTGAGGCTGCGCGGCGTCTCCACACCTGGGGTTCGCGGCTGCGCGGCGTCTCCACACCTGGGGTTCGCGGCTGCGCGGCGTCTCCACACCTGGGGTTCGCGGCTGCGCGGCGTCTCCACACCTGGGGTTCGCGGCTGCGCGGCGTCTCCACACCTGGGGTTCGCGGCTGCGCGGCGTCTCCACACCTGGGGTTCGCGGGCTGCGCGGCGTCTCCACACCTGGGGTTCGCAAATGGAGCTGGTGGATGATGTTGAGATGCTCTCGCTTCATATCTTTCACCCGACGCTGCATCATCCCTGAGAGCTCCGGTGCTCCCCTCCAAGCCCTGCCGTACTACATCGAGCTTGGTGAGGAAGGCATATATGGCGGCGGGTCGGGCTGGTGCATGCCTGCATACAATGGCGTTATTGCAGGCATACCAGGCCGACCTCCTCAAAGAGGTTGACGACAGCGGGGAGGTCGTCCTCGACAATATTACTGAACTTCGTTGAGCAGTTGACTTGTCTCTCCCTGCTACTAAGGAGACGGCCCGTGCCACCCTGGCTCCTCCCTCCACCATCGCCTCCCTAGCTCCTCCATCCATCATCGCCTCCCTGACTCCTCCCTCCATCATCACCTCCCTGACTCCTCCCTCCATCATCGCCTCCCTAGCTCCTCCATCCATCATTGCCTCCCTCCATCATCGCCTCCCTGACTCCTCCCTCCATCATCACCTCCCTGACTCCTCCCTCCATCATCGCCTCCCTGGCTCATCCATCCATCATCGCCTCCCTGGCTCCTCCCTCCATCATCACCTCCCTGACTCCTCCATCCATCATCACCTCCCTGACTCCCTCCCTCCATCATCGCCTCCCTGGCTCCTCCATCCATCATTGCCTCCCTCCATCATCGCCTCCCTGACTCCTCCCTCCATCATCACCTCCCTGACTCCTCCCTCCATCATCGCCTCCCTGGCTCATCCATCCATCATCGCCTCCCTGGCTCCTCCCTCCATCATCACCTCCCTGACTCCTCCCCTCCATCATCGTCTTCCTTGCTCCCTCCTCCATCATCGCCTCCCTGGCTCCTCCCTCCATCATCACCTCCCTGACTCCTCCCTCCATCATCGCCACCCTGGCTCCTCCATCCATCATCACCTCCCTGACTCCTCCCTCCATCATCGCCTCCCTCCATCATCGCCACCCTGGCTCCTCCATCCATCATTGCCCCCCTGCATCATCGCCACCCTCCATCATCACCTCCCTGACTCCTCCCTCCATCACCACCTCCCTGGCTCCTCCATCCATCATCACCTCCCTGACTCCTCCCTCCATCATCGCCACCCTGGCTCCTCCATCCATCATCACCTCCCTGACTCCTCCCTCCATCATCGCCTCCCTGGCTCCTCCATCCATCATCACCTCCCTGCATCATCGCCACCCTGGCTCCTCCCTCCATCATCACCTCCCTGACTCCTCCCTCCATCATCGCCTCCCTCCATCATCACCACCCTGGCTCCTCCATCCATCATTGCCCCCCTGCATCATCGCCACCCTCCATCATCACCTCCCTGGCTCCTCCCTCCATCATCACCTCCCTGGCTCCTCCCTCTATCATCACCTCCCTGACTCCTCCATCCATCATCCCCTCCCTGGCTCCTCCCTCCATCATCGCCACCCTTGCTCCTCCATCCATCATCACCTCCCTGACTCCTCCCTCCATCATCGCCTCCCTGGCTCCTCCATCCATCATTGCCTCCCTGCATCATCGCCACCCTGACTCCTCCCTCCATCATCACCTCCCTGACTCCTCCCTCCATCATCGCCTCCCTGGCTCCTCCATCCATCATTGCCTCCCTGCATCATCGCCACCCTGGCTCCTCCCTCCATCATCACCTCCCTGACTCCTCCCTCCATCATCGTCTCCCTCCATCATCACCTCTCTGACTCCTCCCTCCATCATCGCCACCCTGGCTCCTCCCTCCATCATCACCTCCCTGACTCCTCCCTCCATCATCGCCTCCCTGGCTCCTCCATCCATCATTGCCTCCCTGCATCATCGCCACCCTGGCTCCTCCCTCCATCATCACCTCCCTGACTCCTCCCTCCATCATCGCCTCCCTCCATCATCACCTCCCTCAATCATCGTAAAGAAGGAGCTACTCTAAGTTGTACTGGCAAGCTGTTCCCCAATCTCTCTCCCTCCATCATCGCCTCCCTCCATCATCACCACCCTGGCTCCTCCATCCATCATTGCCCCCCTGCATCATCGCCACCCTCCATCATCACCTCCCTGGCTCCTCCCTCCATCATCACCTCCCTGGCTCCTCCCTCTATCATCGCCTCCCTGGCTCCTCCCTCCATCATCACCTCCCTGACTCCTCCATCCATCATCCCCTCCCTGGCTCCTCCCTCCATCATCGCCACCCTGGCTCCTCCATCCATCATCACCTCCCTGACTCCTCCCTCCATCATCGCCTCCCTGGCTCCTCCATCCATCATCACCTCCCTGACTCCTCCCTCCATCATCGCCTCCCTGGCTCCTCCATCCATCATTGCCTCCCTGCATCATCGCCACCCTGACTCCTCCTCTCCATCATCACCTCCCTGACTCCTCCCTCTATCATCGCCTCCCTGGCTCCTCCCTCCATCATCACCTCCCTGACTCCTCCCTCCATCATCACCTCCCTGGCTCCTCCCTCCATCATCGCCTCCCTGACTCCTCCCTCCATCATCGCCTCCCTGACTCCTCCCTCCATCATCGCCTCCCTGGCTCCTCCCTCCATCATCACCTCCCTGACTCCTCCCTCCATCATCGCCTCCCTGGCTCCTCCCTCCATCATCGCCTCCCTGGCTCCTCCCTCCATCATCACCTCCCTGACTCCTCCCTCCATCATCACCTCCCTGACTCCTCCCTCCATCATCACCTCCCTGACTCCTCCCTCCATCATCGCCTCCCTGGCTCCTCCATCCATCATTGCCTCCCTGCATCATCGCCACCCTGGCTCCTCCCTCCATCATCACCTCCCTGACTCCTCCCTCCATCATCACCTCCCTGACTCCTCCCTCCATCATCACCTCCCTGACTCCTCCCTCCATCATCACCTCCCTGACTCCTCCCTCCATCATCGCCTCCCTGGCTCCTCCATCCATCATTGCCTCCCTGCATCATCGCCACCCTGGCTCCTCCCTCCATCATCACCTCCCTGGCTCCTCCCTCCATCATCACCTCCCTGACTCCTCCCTCCATCATCACCTCCCTGACTCCTCCCTCCATCATCGCCTCCCTGGCTCCTCCTTCCATCATTGCCTCCCTGCATCATCGCCACCCTGGCTCCTCCCTCCATCATCACCTCCCTGACTCCTCCCTCCATCATCGCCTCCCTCCATCATCACCTCCCTGACTCCTCCCTCCATAAAGAAGGAGCTACTCTAAGTTGTACTGGCAAGCTGTTCCCCAATCTCTGCCCACACTGAGAAGGCTGGATCTCCTCTGCGTTCGAGCCGAATGCCAGAGACGTGAGGAGATTTAGGTTACCAGATCTTAGGTCTCGGGATGGGCTATAGGAGTGTAGTAGTTCAGACAGAGATGAGATCCGGTTCCACGCACAGGGGGCGGAGCCTAACCAGCGCCCTCAGAGCCAGGACAATCTCATCTCACAGAAAGATGATCATATCAAAACAGAAACTCACAGTAACGGTGTTCGAGTCGGACAATAATGCCCACAGAGCTAGAGGATATATGCTGAATAGAGATAGAACAGGTGTTTTTATTTTAATTACGTTTATAACTTATATGTGCATCTGCTCCACTATTAACACAAGCCTGCTGTAGTTAACCCCGTCTGAACGATGACCAGAATATACTGATGAGTTCAGTTAAGTTTATTGTACATCACACGAAAGATGAAGCGTTAGTTTTACTGCAGAAAATCACTGTAAGAATAAACACAGTATAAGAAGTGCGCATGAAGTCTTATCCATAAAATCCATAAACTCCATAAATCTCTCTCTCTCTCTCTCTCTCCCTCTCTCTCTCTCTCTCTCTCTCTCTCTCTCCCTCTCTCTCTCTCTCTCTCCCGCTCTCTCTCTCCCTCTCTCTCTCTCCCTCTCTCTCTCTCTCCCTCTCTCTCTCTCTCCCTCTCTAGTGTGTGTGCGCATGTCGGGAGTGTGGGGTGCGTGAGTGTTTCACGGGTGAGAGGAGCAACTGATTTTTCCTCTTTTGGGAAAAATTTTAATCTTTTTTTTTGTTTGTTTTTTGTTTTTTTTCCTTTTTTGTTTGTTAATTTAGTTAATTGTGTTCTTTTTTTATTCGTTTGACCTCGTGGCGGGGTGCGAGAATGGAGGCTCACGCGAGTGGGTGTGACTCCTCTCTCTCGCTCCGTCATGGAGTCAGGTGCGTGCCTGTGGCCGATGCATCTGTGGAGGATGTACTTGTCACGGCGGGAGAACAAATTGGATTTGAAAATATAGTTTTCTGCCTCGCGAATGAATAAGGCCGTTGTGATCTTCTTGAAGGAGCAGAATTTGGTTGGTCGGTTGATTGAGAGCGGAGTGTGGGTAAGTGGTGTTTTTTGTGTTATTTCACCGCTGGTTTGGCTTTCTACGAAAGTTACCATTTCTAATGTGCCACCGTTCATACCTAGCAGTGAAATTGAACGAGAACTACTCAGGTTTGGAAAACTTGCTAGCGGAATAAAAATGATTCCGCTAGGTTGTAAAAATCAAGCATTAAAGCACGTGCTTTCATTCAGACGCCAAGTGTTTATGTTTTTGGAATCGCCTTCTTTGGACATCTCTTTTCGCGTTCAGCATGAAGGGAAATCCTATATGATTTATGCGAATACTGGCAGCCTCAAATGTTTTGATTGCGGAAATATTGGACATAAGAAAAACGCTTGTCCAAACAAAAAGCAGATTGAAAGAAATGAAAACACAAATGGAACTGAAGTTGTAGTTTTACCAACATTAGAAGAGCAGGGGCCTGTTTCAGAAAGGAGGTTAAGTGAAAACTCTGAGTATGTTAACCCTGAAATGAGGGAAACTCTGGGTTTTCCGTTTCAGAATGGGAGGTATGTCAAACCCGAGAAAGCAGAGTAAGTCAAGCCTGTTTCTGAAAGAGAGGTAACTTATACTCAGAGTCAGTTACCATGGCAACTTACTCTGTGAACCTAACCTGGTGGGGAGCAGGTTTTCTTTGGTAAACCCAGAGTTTCTTGCGGTCTCCTCCCCTTTTTTAAAGAGGAAGCGGTGTTTAAACACTTTATTCATTCTTTCTGTACATTTATTTATTGCTGTTTTTACTGTTGTTTTTTCAAAAAAAAAAAAAAATTATAAGATGAATATAACTCCTTAACTGGCAAATGAAAATACAGAAGATTAGAGTTACATCATGTAGTTCTAAACAAATTCAGAATTAAACTGTGGAATTTACTGAAAATCACTGCAGTGTGTTCATCTGTGCACCAGAAGTTGATGGACCCTGGGGGGTATATATTATAAATATATTATATTAATAATGTTATTATTAATAATGTTATATTAATAAACATTATATTAATAATATTATATTAATATTTAACATTACCTCTGGCCTCTCTGTGGCAGCAGAAACTGTTTCTTCATCCCCATCATCCTGTGAAGATGAGCATTTGGTTGAGAACACTTTATAATGCCTACTATTTGTCATAATTTCTGGTGTGTTGAGTCGGCTACTTACAACTGCCTGGGGTTCTGTTGGGACAGGAGGCTCCAAAAGACAGATATTAGATATTATTATCAGAATCTGTTGGGACCAACGAAAAAACCCAACCCAAAGTAAAATAAATGAAAATATCAAAAATACCCCATATAAAAAAAATAACATGTCAAATGTTTGTAAAGTCAGGTAGCCTACACCCATGATATGCTCAAGCCTTACCTGATTGAATTATGTTTTTATTTAATTTTCAGCTGCTGCCACATTCTTTTAATGCCTGCAGGATTGCACATAGCCTACATGCAAATTCAAATTAGGTAGAATAACTGTTCTTCCAGTTTCACCTCTGATATTATAACAGTTGGGTAAGTTACTCTAAAATAGTTATTAATTACTACTACAAATGACATCTTCAACAGTATAATTAGATTAATGTAATAATTACTATCTTTAGAAAGTATTGGTCTACTTATTATTAATTACTAAGTCCCATATCAACCTCAACCACTTGAACAATACAACGAGGAGAGACATGAAACTGCACTTCTAATGCTTTCAATTAACAATATACAAATGTATGAATTATTCTTGAATTGACCAAAGTGTGTAGAGGGAGGTTACATTCAAAATATACCTTTTAAAAATGTATGTTAAATCCACTATTGTTTTATACAGAATTGTTCTATAGTCTATGCAGTAGCCTATTTAATGTAGGCTAATTATAATACATCAGATTTTATTTTAAATTACAGCAGAATTAAGAGTAATCCCTTTAATTAAATTACAATATTTAGATTACTTGGTAATTAATTACACCCAACACTGTATAACAGTAATTCCTCTTTGTGTCTGGCGCTGTTGCCATGGTGACTCATAATATCTGCGCTCCATTGATAATGGCTTTTTATAGTTGTGGTGCACACGCTCAACTCAGAGTCAGTCAACTTAGAGTTGATTGAACTAACTCATTTCAGCTGATCTGTAACCGAAAACTCAGAGTTTCCCATCTCAGGGTAAGTCAACTCAGAGTTCAAGTTTTAACTCAGAGTTGGTTGAACCTCCTTATTGAAACAGGCCCCAGGTAAGGAAAGATCAACATAATAGGCCTACGGGAAAAAGTGGAGATGGAAATGGTGAGGTTGTAAAAGAGAGTGAAGAAAGTAGGCCTACAGAAAGTGAAGTACTAGTTGAGGAACATAGTGGGACAAGTGTCGAAGTTGAAAGATCCGAAGTCATTTGTACTCCTGAAACAGATAGGCTTAGTGGTGGTAATAAAAGTGAAGATCACCTTTTTGTTTCACAGATAGAGGAAGAAGGAATTGGTCATGAAATGGAGGAAGGTGATGATGATGATACTTTTTCTGAAATGTCGGACGTCCCATCTCAGTATGGGGATGAGCAGTTGTACACTGTAAAAGAAATCAATGATTTTCTTGATGAAACTTTTGGCAGGAAGTTTGAAGTAAGAGAGTTTTTTCCAGACGTTGACAAGTTCTTGATCTCAGTAATGAAAATACAGAGATCAGTAGGATTTGAGGAACTTAGCAGAAGGAAAAGGTTTAGATTAAAGAAAATCGTTACAACATTAAGGAGAGACAAATGTTTGACTAAAAGACTAACTAAACTTGTTTAATGTCACGAACGGTGAATTATCTTTTCTATCCTAAATTGTTTTTCCTTTCTGTCCTATTTTTTTCCTCTTTATATGGAGAGCTTAAAAATGGGAACCATTAATATAAATGGAGGGAGGGAAAAAAAACAAAAGGGCAGTTATATCTAAATAAATATATACAGACTAAAAACATTAATATTACTTTTTTACAAGAAACCCACAGTGATATGGTAGATGAGATAGACTGGAGAATGTGGTGGGAGGGAAACATTTTCTTTAGTCACGACTCAAATTTGTGTGGGGGTGTTGCTATTCTTTTTGGAAAAAATATAAATATGACTGTTGTTTCTACTTGTGAAATAGAAAAAGGTAGGGGTTTAGTTGTTCAAGTTGAAATAATGGGTTCATTGTTTGTATTTATTAATATATATGCACCAAATAATGGAGCAGAGAGAATTAGTTTTTTTAAGAAAGTAAATGATGGCTTAAAAGCTTTTGATAAGAATGCATATTGGGTTTTAGGTGGTGATTGGAATTGCACCTTGGATTTTACCTTGGATAGAAATGGTGAGGAACCTTGCCCTCCTTCAGTAAATGTGTTAAGTAATATTATTAGGGATTATGATTTATTTGATGTCTGGAGAGAACATCATCCTTTGGCAAGACAGTACACATGGGTAAAAGTTTCCAGTAATCATGTTAGTTCAGCAAGGGTAAATAGGTTTTATATTAGTAGAAGTAATAATAATAGGGTAAAAAAAACAGTTATTTCCCCAAATGGTTTTACAGACCATCATTTGTGTTCATTTTAAATAAGTTTTAAAAAATCTAAAAGTTTCAGTTTTTATTGGCATTTTAATATTAAATTGTTGCATGATGTACATTTCTGTGAGAAATTTGTTTTATTGTGGAATAACTGGAAAGAAAGGAGAAAATGATTATGATAATATTGTGCAATGGTGGGAAGTGGGGAAAACCCAAATAAGAATGTTTTGTCAAAATTATACTGCCCACACGAACAGTTTGATTAAGAAGACAATCAAAGAACTGGAGAGAGATATAGAACAACTTGAAATAAATGCAGTTAATAATAATTTAACAGATGTAAGCATGTTGGGAAAAAGGAAGAAAGCTTTGGGAACACTTCTTCATGAAAATGCAAAAGGAGCTTTAATTAGAGCTCGTTTTTCTTCTTTGAATGATATGGACGCTCCTAGTTCGTTCTTTTTTAATCTGGAAAGAAAAGTAATGGAAAGAAAGCAGATGTTACACCTGAAACGTGCAAATGGAACTTTAACTTCTGATCCAAAAGAAATGAGGATGCTTGCAATGGATTTTTATAAGGACTTGTTTGGAGCACAGAAGTGTGA
>JARPMJ010007039.1:0-46787 GCA_033366665.1 Phoxinus dragarum
GCATGTATTCTCTTAATTCATCATCGCTTCGGCATTTACAGAGATGTCCGGCTATTTTTATTTTTCATGTTAATATATGACCACCATATCTAAAAAAAGGAAAAAAAGCTGAGCTTAAGAGAACAGTTGGTCACTATATATTTATGCATATGCAGTAGTATAGTACAAAGACAGTATATTATACATTTACAAGTGCTGGAAATTCTCTAACAAATGTTTTATAGCCTACTATTTAAAAAAAAAAATAAAAAAAAAAATTCTACAATAAATGGTACAATCGTCGTAACACGTTTTCCTGGTGACTAATTTAATCCACTGATAGCATGTGTCACCAAAACAAATCACAGTCAAGAGACTCAAGTGACATTGTTTTACTCATCTGCATGTTCAAATGTTAATATATTTTTTCCTATCCAAAGGACTCACTTGGTTGTCATGGCCAGCATCTCCCGGCCGTGGATAAAACTTAATTCCTACAAGAGCAACTCAAGAGTAATGTCAGGTATACGCTGTGCAGCTGAAAATGTATTCTACGCTCAGTCAACAACACAATATCAAGTGTATCGAGGTAGTATCTTATCGGTATACCGTTACCTTACTTCTGGTAAGTATTGTACTATGATTAATAAGATTAAGATTTAGTGCTATTAAAATAAATAAATTGGCACTGCCCTCACAAATCGATTCGATTACGATTCACCAGGTAACGATTCGATTCTACGACGCTTTGCGATGCATCAAAATTATTCTGCACACAAGGCAAATTTTTCATCAGTCATGAGGCAATACAAGCAGTCATATATTGAACAACAGATTTTTAGGCTGCTATGCGTGTTTTATCACTCTTCTGTATCTCTGACATAAATGTCATTAAACAAAATAAAATTGAATGGTACAGGGTATCGGATAAGGCATTTTCAAACCTGCAAAAGAAAACCTAAATCACTGCTTTCAGTGCTTTGAACGAGAAATGTTTCCCATCTCTCTGCTTCTGAACCATTTGAAATTAATAGAGCAATAATAACAGCCAATTTTTTGTCGTTGTTGTATTGCTAACGTGCTCGATTTTAGCGTGGCAGCTTTTAAACGTCGCGTAAGTTTTGTCATGTTTTTCATTAACTCCGTAGAATCTAAATGTGCCCAGACGTCCGCTTTCCAAGCTTCTGGTGCGTTTCTAATTACCCGTCTATCGCGGTCACCCCCCTCCGCCTCAGCCATCTTGATTGTTGTTGTTATGCCCCCGGAAGTAATTGAAACTTCACAACTTTATTGTCCAACCCAAGGCCAGTAAATAAACGGTGACATAATCGATTATGGCACCTTGCCGCATCGATGCTGAATCGTGCATGCCCCGCATTGCGATGCATCATCGAATCGATTATCGTCGACACCACTAGTATATGCTTCTCTGCTCGGCCATCGTACATTCACCATGAGTATCTCTATTCTAAGCAGGGCATCTATCTTGTCTGTAAACGCTGGCCACTCAGTGGTGAATTAAGCGACCCGATTCAGCCAGACGAAGGGTGCATGTCCAATCTCAGATTTGGGCATTCGGAACAGCTAAGGTCAGACATATTACCAAGCCTACTCAGGCTTCGTTCATCCACGCTTCACAGAATTATTCTACAGCGGCTGCTAACGTCCTTCTGGGTCGAGCGGTGGTAAAACTCGTATGTGCTATGTAACGAAGCTCCGTCGCGTCACCAAGGCAGATCTTGCCAGGCGGTCATTCTATCTCTCATATTTATCTGGCAATCAGTAGTCTCTAATTTCATGATTAAGGTCGCGCTCATTCCTGGCCACTGCAATGCCATATCTACGCGCTTTCAAGCTTTAGTCTTCAGGCTTCAGATGGCTTCACCCTTCAGCAACCCGGATCCATCAACCTGCCCTCCTCTAACAGAGATCATGTAAATTAAGTCAATCCAGCTAGACCATATTTCACTGAAGGCGTGGCTCCCAATACCTTTAAAGCTCAGCTTCTGCAGTATTTGTTATAACGTTTCGCTTATCTTTTCAGATTCCTCTATTTCCCATCCTGATCATGGCCGGTTGTTCCTTCCTCGTCTACAATTACAAAATCTGATTGTGTAGGTCTCTGGTGTCCCCAGGGTGTGTGCGCGAGGGGTTTTGGCTCAGAAAGTCCCACAGATATTTTCGTATTGATGCTGGAATTGTCATTGAGGGTGAGTGAAGCACACAGTTTTCTATCCCTCGGATGCAGTCAGGTACTGCTCCCCAGCACAGGGGGCGGAGTTTCAACAGCTCGTACTACAGCTTCGCCTACCCCCCACAGACAAATTTCTAAACTTTTAGCTTGTTCAAATCCGAGTCAGTCAAATATGGAGAGACCCAAGAAGTGTAAACACGTCGACCTCACTTCAGGATGGTTAATTCATGATTAAGCAGCTTATGCGTAGTTATCTTCTAGTCATTGATTTGCTCATTCCGTTTTGATATCTATAAATCATATTCTGGGGACCGGATTTATGTAATTTAAGGGTTTGTGATGCCACTAACCCAGGAGGAATGCCGTTCAGCGTTCGTCGTAGTCCTTAAAGCAATCTCGTTAAATGAAATCTTCCACGGTTGACCTTTCGAGTGTTGTAACTTTGCTAAATGTACTCTAGAATTCATGTTCTGTTATCACATTAACAATTTCCAAAATTAGCAATAAATTCTGTCCCTTCTCATCTATGATTAAATTCCTTAATATCTGCCAAGTCACTCCCCCTGTTATCCTACCTAACGGAGCACCTCTTTCTAAAACCTGGTTCAGGTCTCACTTAGCTTCTGTCCTCAAAAGCTGCCGTCTATCCCCTTTTCTCTATACTGGTCATTCCTTCAGAATTGGGGCAGCCACTACAGCAGCTGAACGAGGAGTTTCTTCATCAGCCATTAAGATCATGGGAAGATGGTCTTCCTCTGCTTTCAAATCCTATATAAGAACCGATTCTAAAATCATCCTTGAAGCTCAGCAAGCTCTCCAGTAACGATCCAGGTAAATCCTCATGCAAATACTGGTGGTGGTGTCTCGGTTGCATATCACTTACTTACCGAGCAGCAGCGTATTCACATCATCTGATAAGCCACATTGTGTCTGTCTCTATGTGTTGCAACTCCGTTCCGTGTGGCTGTTCAGTCTGTCTCTCGTCTCTGTGTGATCCTTCTCGGCCTAGTGGCTGAGCTCGGTCTTGTCCCAAGTAGGCGGTCATAGCCACGGTCAGTGTGGCCTATCGTGGCCTTGTCCTCATGGTCCATCGCGGCCTGGTTCGTGTGGCCTAGCGGCCTTGTCTCGTGAAACTTGTCTTTTGTGTGGCATTAGCGGCCGTTGTGGCTCCTAAGCGGTCTCGTCTCTGTGGTCTCCCATGGCCGTGTGGCCTACCGTGGCCTTGTCCTGCAAGGCCATTGTGGTCTAGTGCCTCTAGAGGTCGTGGTTTCATGTGGCTTTATGGCCGTGTCTATGTTTAGCCCGTCTATGTGTGGCCTTTAGCGGCTCGTAGCTGCCTCTGTTCCGTGTGGTCTATCATGGCCGTGTGGCCTATCGTGGCCTTGTCCTATATGTGGCCCATCGTGGTCTGTGGTCCATCGTGGCCTCGGTTTCATGTGGCTTAGTTGCCTCGTCTTATAGGCTCGTCTCTGTGTGGCATTAGCGGCCGTTGTGGCTCCTAAGCGGTCTCGTGTCTGTGGTCTCCCATGGCCGTGTGGCCTACCGTGGCCTTGTCCTCCAAGGCCCATCGTGGTCTAGTGACCTATAGAGGTCTTGGTTTCATGTGGCCTAACGGTCGTGTCTGTTTAGCCGTCTACGTGTGGCCTTAGTGGCCTTGTCCTATGTGCGGCCCATCGCGGCCGCTGTTTTGTGTGGCTTAGTAGCCTCGTCTTATAGGTTCATATTCATGTGGCATTAGCGGCCGTTGTGGCTCTGAAGCGGTCTCGTCTCTGTGGTCTACCATGGGCGTGTGGCCTACCGTGGCCTTGTCCCTTATGCGGCCATCATGGCCTTGTGGTCCATCGCGGCCTTGGTTTTATGTGGTCCAATGGCCGTGTGGTCTATCGCGGCCTGTCCTGTGTGTGACCCACCGTGGTCTCGTGGCCATCGTGGCCCTGCTTATATGTGGTCTATCATGGCCGTGTGGCCAATGTGGCTTGTCTGTGTGTGCCCTCGAGGTATGTTGGTCCATCGCGGCCTTGCTATGTGGGGTCGAAGCCGGCCTTGTGGTCAAGCATGACCTTGTGTTTATGTGGTCTATCATGGCCTGTGGTCAAGCATGACCTTGTGTTTATGTGGTCTATCATGGCCTGTGGTCAAGCATGACCTTGTGTTTATGTGGTCTAGCATGACCTTGTGTTTATGTGGTCTATCATGGCCTGTGGTCAAGCATGACCTTGTGTTTATGTGGTCTAGCATGACCTGGCGCCTCATCGGCTTTTATGTGCGGCCCATCGTGGTCAAGTGGTCCATCGTGGCCCCGTCTTTATGTGGTCATCTTGACCTTGCGCTATTATGGCTTCTGTGCGTGGTCCATCGGACCTTGTCTCTATGTTGTCTGTTTCACCATGTTCATGTAAAGCCATCACGGTCTAATGGTCCATCGCGGCCGCGTCTATAGGCATCTTAACAATGCATTAATAAAAAATAAAAAAATAAAAAAATAAAAAAACTCTATCGTACACACCCACTATATTGCTTTTATCACGTTATTTTTTCTAACTTTTCTTTCTCGTTTCAGGATCTGCAGGATGCTCAACCGGTGGGTATACTTACTCTCAGTTCTTTGGGGGTGGGCTCCGTCCCGGTGGAATTATTCCTCCACCTATCTTTGGGGGTCGGCTGCGCCCCTGCCTTCGTCTTCAGGCAGGGTATGCAGATTCCGCTACCCTCGCATTGCTCTCTAAGGACGGGGCCTACGCCAAAGAACTTTATAAATTCATGCTTGCTGGGCTGTTAATAAATATACGCTGTTATATCAATTTATCTCCCGAGTCTTTCTGGTAGAAATGACAGCTTCAGCGTAGGTTCTGCCAGGAAGACTCAATCAGCGTGCCACGTATTACTTCTCTCCTAACCAATCCTTGCTGGTCGAGTGGTCGAGTTGGTCGAGTGAGCAGGGTACGCTGGCGCGCTGTGGCTGCCGCTCCTCTCTCTCTCCGTTGTGATGCGGTGTGCTTTCTTCATGGTTGCCGGGAAATTGTTTTTCCTGGTGTTGGCCTGGTTGCTTTTTAACGGCTCTGTGGACTCTCAGATTGGCTTATTGGGAGCTGGTGCAGACGAGGCTTTAACGAACATGGCCTTACAGTACACCTCTCGTCAGCTCTTATCTCTGAAGCGGAACTACTATCTGTCGGGGGACACCTATGACCACTTGTACAGGGCTGGATTACTGCGGCCCAAGCGGTATATTCATCGGAGCACAGGACGAAGCTACATCTCTTCCTCGTCGTCCTCCATCCCAGTTTTGAACTGCCGGCGAAGGATTACAAGACTGTCTTCCTCCGGGGTTGATCTTACTAACTTTTCTGCTCTGCCGTATGAGCGGCATTACTGTGATGCGGCGTCTACAAGCCCTTTAAAAGCCGCGCTACTAAACGCGCGCTCTGTGAACAACAAAGCTCTATTGCTGGCGGATTTTATCATGGACAAGAAGCTGGACTTGTTTTTCATCACGGAAACATGGCACAAACAGGACGATGGTTTTCTTTTTAATCAGCTGACTCCAGCGGGCTTCGGACTCATTGACGTTTCACGAACTACAGGTAGAGGTGGTGGTATTATAGTTCTTTACAAACTGCAATACAAGATTCACCCTGTGTCCGTTCCTCCTTTTAAAACTTTTGAATGTCTTGTTCTAAATGTGTCTGATACTCATTCTGCTCTCCATTCTGCCATGGTCACTATCTATCGACCTCCTAAACTGAATAAGGACTTTCTGTCTGAGTTTGCTGATCTTCTTTCTATATTGTCCGTCAGATTTAAGAGAATTTTGATTCTGGGTGATTTTAACTTACATGTAGATCAGAAAGCCTGTCTCTTGGCCAAGGATTTTCTATCACTCTTGGACTGCTTTAATTTTTCTCAGTTTGTAAATGTCCCCACTCACTGTAAAGGACACACACTAGATTTAATTATTGCAAATGACTCATCTCTTTCTAATCTCTCTGTTGTGGATGCTGGTCTTTCTGATCATCTAGCTATCCTTTTTAATATCGAGACATTTCACTCTAGTAGAAAGACTTCACGAACTATTTCTTTCCGTAAATGGCAATCAATTGATCATGCTACCTTTGCAAACTCGATTGTCTCTTCTTTAGTTGACATGTCTTCTGCTCCTCTTGAGGATAAAATTTCAGTATTTAATAATGTCCTTACAGCCAACTTGGACATCTTTGCACCCATAAAAACACGTAATGTTTCTTATGCACAGTCAGCCCCCTGGTATAATGGTGACTTGCGTATACAGAAGGCTATGTGTCGGAAATTAGAGCGAAAATGGCGGCACTCTGGTTTAAATGTGTTCCACCAGGCCTGGATGGATTGCTTGTCAAACTACAGAGTAGCCATTGGAACTGCAAGATCTGCCTATTTCTCAAACATTATTGATAATAATCATAGCAATCCCAGGAAGCTCTTTCATACAATTAATAGTCTGCTTAAAGCAAATAGTATCAGTTTTCTGACTCCATCTGACTGCCTGTGCAATGAGTTTCTCAAATCTTTTAGTGAGAAAATTTACAATATTCGCACAAATATCCATTCCTTGCAGTCTGCCGATCTTACAGTTAATACTCCCAGGTTCTCTGGCATTCCTTTATCCAAATTTATTTTGCTACAACCTGAGATGCTCTGCAGCCAGGTTTCTAGTATGAAAGCTACCACTTGCATACTTGATCCCGTGCCTGGTGGCCTGTTTAAATCCTGCTTTGGTCCCTTATGTCCCTCAGTCCTTGCTATAATAAATGACTCTCTGTCAACTGGGGAGGTGCCAGCAGCACTTAAAACTGCTGCGGTTACTCCCGTTTTAAAAAAGCAAAATTCTGATGTGAGTAATCTGTTAAATTATCGGCCAATCTCAAATCTATCGTTTCTGTCTAAAATCCTGGAGGGTGTGGTTGCAGCTCAATTAAACAAACACTTAATCGAAAATAAACTATTTGAGCCACATCAATCAGGATTTCGAAAATTACATAGCACTGAGACTGCGTTGGTGAAGGTCGCTAATGACTTACTGATTGCCTCCGACTCCGGCTCCACGTCCATTCTCATTCTTTTGGATCTCAGCTCAGCCTTCGACACTATCGACCATGCCCTACTACTCAATCGCCTCGAACATGTATTTGGCTTGTCAGAGACTGTTCTTGACTGGTTTAAGTCCTATTTCACTGACCGCAGTCAATTTGTTTTTATGGGTGGTTATAGGTCCAAAGTTGGTTCTGTTCATACGGGTGTTCCACAAGGATCAGTATTGGGTCCCATACTTTTTAGTTTGTACATCTATCCACTTGGTCAATTACTACAATCTCTCAACCTCAACTATCACTTTTATGCTGACGATACACAGATCTATATACATACTAGACCGGGTCAGCAAGTGAACGTTGGGCATCTTTCTAACTGTATTGCTGAGATAAAGATTTGGATGTCCAATAATTTTCTGTCTCTAAATGGCTCAAAAACTGAAGTTATGCTCCTTGGATCTCCACATCAACTGCGAAAGGTTGGGTCTCCTACTCTGTCTGTTGATGGTGTTGCACTGGAGTTTAAGACCAAATTAAAAAATCTGGGTGTCATATTTGACGCCACACTGTCTTTTGAGCCTTTTGTCCAGAACACAGTTAAGACATCTTTTTATCACCTCAGAAATATAGCCCGGCTACGTCCTATGTTGTCCTTTTCGGTAGCTGAGAAGTTGATAAACTCTTTTGTCTTCTCGCGCATTGACTACTGCAATGGTCTTCTAGCTGGGGTATCTAAATCATCATTGGATAAATTGCAATATCTCCAAAATTCTGCTGCTAGAGTACTATCTGGGGTCAGGGCCAGGGACCATATAACCCCGGTCTTGGAGTCCCTGCACTGGCTACCTGTTAGGTACCGTATTGATTTTAAAATCCTTTTGCTGGCCTATAAATCTCTGCACAATCTGGCACCCCAGTATTTGACTAACTTATTAATCCCCTACACACCACGTCGCAATCTGCGCTCCTCACAGAGTGGTCTTTTGGTTGTTCCGAAGACACGGCTTCATACGTGGGGTGACCGAGCATTTTCCGTCTATGCACCTAAGCTCTGGAATTCTCTCCCGGCCAACATCAGGGAAGCAAATGCACTAGTGACTTTTAAATCTCGTCTTAAAACTCTTTATTTTAGGATTGCTTTTACCTGAACTTGATTTTATGTGTTTATTTTCTATTTTATTTTACTTATTTTTTTTATTGTATCTTCTTTGTGTGTATTCAATTATTGTTATGCTTGTCTGTAAAGTGCTTTGAGAAAGCTACTTTTAAAGGCGCTATACAAAATAAATATATTATGTGCTAACACTCACAGTATAAAAGATCGGTACTTACACTCGTCTGAGTTCGCAGATGCTGACGCTGCCAAGTACCTCCATCCTCCCCAACCACCACCCAGATGGCACCTCCCCCTTCATCCTCCCCACCACCACCAGGATGGTCCCTTCCTTAACCTCCAGGGGGGGTCGGCTGCGCCCCTGCCTTCGTCTTCAGGCAGGATATGCAGATTCCGCTACCCTCGCATTGCTCTCTAAGGACGGGGCCTACGCCAAAGAACTTTATAAATTCATGCTTGCTGGGCTGTTAATAAATATACGCTGTTATATCAATTTATCTCCCGAGTCTTTCTGGTAGAACTATAAATTCATGCTTGCTGGGCTGTTAATAAATATACGCTGTTATATCAATTTATCTCCCGAGTCTTTCTGGTAGATCTGCTGGCCATCAAGCTGGCGCTGGAAGAATGGAGACACTGGCTGGAGGGAGCTAAACATCCATTTGAGGTCATCACGGATCACCGTAACTTAGAGTATCTTCGAGACGCTAAAAGACTCAACTCCCGTCAAGCCAGCTGGTCTTTATTCTTCACCCGGTTTAACTTCAAGGTAACCTATCGACCAGGAGACAAGAACGTGAAAGCTGACTCACTCTCTCGTCAGTTCCAACCGGATTCTGTAAACTCCAATCCTGAACCTATTCTCCCTCCAGCCATGCTAGTCAGTCCTATTCAGTGGAAACTGGATGACCTCATCGCCGAAGCCACTCTCACCGAACCTGCTCCGCCGGGAGGGTGCACACCTCTCCGGGCTCTGGACACCCAGGCAGCCAGCTGACCCTCTCGCTCCTTCAACAACGCTACTGGTGGCCCAATATGACCCAGGATGTCTCCCGATACGTCAAGGGATGTGCAGTCTGCGCTATGGCTAAGGTTCCTCGTCGCCTTCCTGAGGGTAAACTTGTTCCTCTACCTTTACCCACCAGGCCCTGGTCCCATCTCGGAGTGGACTTCATAACCGACCTTCCATCCTCTGACTCTCACACCCTGCGTTTTGGTAGTAGTTGACCGCTTCTCCAAAGGTTGCAAGTTAATCCCTCTGCCTGGTCTGCCCACTGCTCTTGAAACGGCCGAAACCCTCTTCAGCCAGGTGTTCAGACACTTCGGCATCCCCGAAGACATCGTGTCTGACCGAGGACCTCAGTTCATCTCCCGTGTTTGGAAGGCCTTCTTCAACCTGCTGGGAGTTTCTGTAAGCCTAACTTCTGGATATCATCCTCAATCGAACGGTCAATCTGAGAGGAAGATACAGGAGATCGGGAGATACCTGCGGCCATATTGCCACGATCATCAGGACTGCTGGAGTCGTTACCTGCCCTGGGCCGAGTATGCACAGAACTCCCTCCAACAGTCCACCACGGGTTTGACTCTCCATCTCCAAAGGGCAGTTCGTAGACACAAGAGCCAGGCCGATACCAGGAGACGCACTACTCCGGTGTACCAGCCTGGACAGAAGGTCTGGCTCTCCACCCGGGACATCCGTCTACGACTGCCCTGCCGTAAGCTGAGTCCCCGCTACATAGGTCCTTTCGCCATACAGAGGCAGATCAATGATGTCACCTACCGTTTGTCACTACCCTCACACTACCGAATCTCACCTTCATTTCACGTATCCCTGTTGAAGCCATACACTAACCCTCTGATCCCTATCTCTGCAGAATCTGGTGTTGATGACGTACCTCCTCCTCCTCCTGTGGACCCTGCAGACGACAATATCTATCAAGTTCAAGGCATTCTCGACTCCCGACGTCGGGGCGGCCACCTGGAGTACCTCGTGGATTGGGAGGGCTGTGGTCCTGAGGAAAGGTGTTGGGTACCTCGTGATGACATCCTAGACCCATCTCTTCTTCAGGACTTCCATGCTGCTCATCCCAACCGTCCGGCACCTCGAGGTCGTGGTCGTCCCCGTCGTCGGCCTTTCCCGCCATCTGGAGCTGGCCGTGGAGTGGGGGGTACTGTAACAGAGACACCGTCATCAACACCAGACATCATCACTCCACCCACTCGTTCTCAATCCCCTGAGTACTAATCACCATCACCTGTCCTCACCACCTGCACATCATCATCCTGCATCACCCGCTCCCTTCATATACCACTCACCTTCACTCTGCCAGTTGTCTGGTCTCGTCGTTGCACTACCGACTACCTGACTCCTTCCCTGAGATCGCTATCCACCTACCTGATTACCAACGGACTACTTACCTTCATCATACTTCCACCACCAGGACCTTCTTCCGCCTTCTTCTGTCAGCCACCCGGTTCCCTCTGTCCGCCTTCTGTCATCTGGATCCTTCACCAAACTCCAAACCTGCCGCAGATAAGAGACTGGTTCACTTACATCATCAAAACTCATCAGAAACTGTTTACATCCAGTTACTCACCTGCTACCTTTTACCATTACATTACTGTTTCAATAAACACTGTTTACGTTACCCGTTCGTCTCCTTCTGCTTTGTGACAGTACCATTGAATGTGACTTATATCATGTTTTTATTATGAGTGTACACAAATAAAATAAGACATTTAACAGTTTTGAATGATGCATAACTCTTATATGTAAGATCAAAATCAACAGAGTATTTTTAGTCTCTTTTGCAATGATAAGAAAAAAAAAGCGAGCTGGTTAACCCCAGAGGATTAATCCAGCCAGACCAAGTTTATCCAAATTCCACTACTATTTGCTCAATTGGCAAGATAGTTAAAGATTAGGTAATTAAATGGGATCACCTCACTGGATATATGACTTTGAAGGGTACTGAGACCTTGTTTATCAGTCGCACTTGTCATGAAACTCACAATTATGTTGTCTCTACATTTAACACATTGCAGCCTTTCTCTCCCAATGATAGCAAACTAATAAGTGTATCATCCTTGATGAAATCATCCTTGATGATTTCCTTGAAATCCTTGAAATCATCCTTCATCCTTGATGAAATCATCAAGGAGACCTGATCATCCCACAGTAGCTGCACGTATCTCAAGCTGCCTGGCGGACATCTCGGCATGGATGAAGGAACATCACCTGCAGCTCAACCTGGCAAAGACTGAGCTTCTCGTCCTCCCTGCCAATCCATCTCTACAGCACGACTTCACTATAAAGTTTACAACTCACCGATGGTATATGTTTGTGTGTGTGTATGTGTGTATAAATTGTATGTATAAAGTCTTTTTAGTCCAGCGTGCACCACCACAGTTCTCAGATCAGCCTCACCGGTAAGGTTGCCACCTCCGTGAGCAGGATCAATGAGGTTTGTGACTGTAATAAGTCCATAGATTTGAGTAATCCAATCCCCTAACCCAGAATACTCTTCCAAGGATTGGTGATACAGCGCTCCAAAAAAAGCAGGCAAAAAAAGGTAATCCATAATGAATCGTGAAAGTTTTGAATGAGAGTACGGTCTCTCAAAGACCGGAATGCCGGTTCCTTATATGGAAAAAACATGTAGTCTTTCCTTTTTGGGTTACAGGCCCTCACGTGATGCGAAGACACAAGCCATTCTCGCGATAACAGTGATCGAGGTCCAATACACATTAGTCATGGCAAATACAGATTACAGGGGAAAAGCAATTAAAATAATTGACAGACATATTTAGTCTCAGTCAATAAAAAAAAATCAGCCAGATCGACATACTCAGAAGGATGCCAAAGGACGCCGAGGTCTTTCCATGGTGGGACGACACCTATGAACACGGAACTTTGCTCGACACAATGGACAATGGTGCAGAAAGTCATCGTCCAAACAGAATACCACGCAAGTGCAAGTGCAAGTGGAGGCAAACTTGGCGCGAAAGACTGCACAGATTGTCTAGCTCATCTACTCGATCGGCACAGACTGCATACACTTGGTTGGACTGTATATTTCGAGGTTGTGCTGTTGGAAGCGCACTCATCTTCTTCACGCTATTCCAATGTTGCAACTAAAGAAACCTCATCGAATCAGTAAAATCGTCCACCAACACTATCTTAACTCTCAGCCCCCTACAGCTACCCACCTTACAAAGAATGAAGTGACACCACAGGAAACATTGTGAATGGCCCACGGTGCCAAAGAGGGAAAAACTGTAAGGCGGATGTCAAAAAAGTCTGGACTACCCCTTGATAAGTCAAAAGACTCTCCTGAGAATTAATATTTGAACTCTCTTGCATATGTAACAGCAACATCCGAGACGCACACAGTGCAGCTCATGCATCAAAGACGCATTGGCGTATCATTACAAAACTCGGTAAGTGTCACTGGCACAATGTCTTTAAGATACACAAAAAATTGAGACAGCGTCACCCTCTGGACAAAAATAAAAATTACATTTCCAAAAATACAAATAGCTTTTGATACATTTTGCCTAATGTAATGAAACTGGACTTAATAGATTATTTGGGTCATGTCGAGAACATAGATACAGATTTTGCCATAGTTGGTTGAACTTCCTAAATGCCTTTTTGATTTTTCATAAACAAAAATACGTTTTCTAACTCCGCTCAGACCAGGGGTGTACAGATTGGTAGGCCACTGTCTTGAAGAGTTTAACTCCAACTTGCCTCAACAGACCTGCCTGGAAGTTTCTAGTATGCTGTTCAGGTGAGTTCCCCTTCAGGAACTACCGCTGCGTGGAATCGCAGTGGGGAACCGCCCCCAGCGTAGCGCGTCTGAATCATGAATGAAATCAGTCAATGGAAATAGAGTACACGCGAGTGACATCATCGACCAGGAAGCTATAAATATCCCCTGAATACACAAGCCGTCAGCTTTTTTACTTCAGCAAAGCGCTCTGTGTGTGTGTCTGGAATCTTTCGATTGTGTGTTTGTCTGTTGCTAGACAGGAGTTTTCACTATATCTATATATATTTTTATATTTATAAAAAAAACAATATGAGTGTGACGAGCGAGCAGCAGTACAGAAAGTGTGTTCCCCCCTGTACTCGATACATCACGGGTGGGGATTCACATGAACTGTGTGTTGCTTGTTTGGGAGTGCAGCATGTCCAGTCAGCTCTCGAGGGGGCTGATTGCGAGCATTGCGAGCGTTTCCCACTAAGAACCCCTGCGATCGCTCTTCGAGGAGAGTGGTTTGCTGCGAGCTCCCCAGGGCTCGGGTCCCGCTTCTGTTGAGGCAGAGCGGCGGCGTTTGTCCTGGGGTTCGCAGATGGATCTCACCGCGAAGTTGAGACGGGCCCCCGCCCTATCTCAGCTATCTCCGGCGGGATCCAGTGCCTCTCGCCCGGCTCTGGAAGCACGCGCTGCGGCCGTTACTTCTGCCCGGGTGGAGGCACATGTGGTTCAGGAACTTAGATTATCCAGTTCTGAGGAGCTGGATGTCGAAAGTTTCACATCAGAGGATACTGGAGACTCGTCACTCCAGCATAATGCTGAAGAAGGACATGGATGTTTTATCTCGTGCTGTTGAAAAGCTCAGTATCGAGTGGCCAACTGACAGGCAGGAGTCTAGAATAAAAAGCAAATTGGATGATAGATTTCTGTCTGCACGACCTCAGCCTTCTCGCCGGTGCTTACCGTTCTTCCCTGATCTTCACACTGAGGTGTCTAAGACCTGGGCTAGACCGGTTTCCAGTAGAATTTACACAAATCAATCCAATGCATATGGTATTATTTTTGGAGCTAAATCTTCTGGTTATGTGACGATGCCGAAGGCGGAGGAGACGCTCGCGAGCTATCTCTCTCCTGCTTCGTCGTCTTCACTTAAAGCACCGGCCCTTCTCCTAGACCGCTAAAAAACACTTCAGCGCTTGTGGGGAAGGCTTACTCGGCTGCGGGGCAGGCGGCTGCATGTCATTTCTGAGGCTATGATTTATGGGCTCAGGCAGACTGCTGATCTCACTCTCCGGGCCACCAAGGAGACCGCTAAATCCATCGGCCAGTCTATGGCAGCCATGGTGGCCACGGAGAGACACTTATGGTTGAGTCAGACATCTATGAAAGAGAAGGATAAGACTCTCCTTTTAAATGCTCCCGTTTCGCCTGCGGGCCTCTTCGGTGACGCTCTTCACTCTGTCACCGAGAGGTTCCAGGAGGAAAAAAAGCAGACGGCGGCGTTTCATACATTTATTCCCCTTAACCCTCTGGAGTCTAAGGTGTTTTTGGGGTCCTTAAAATGTTTTGATATGACCTGATATTTGTATTTTTTTCAGTTGCTTATAAACATATTAATGACAAAGGTGTAATTACACTCCATTTAGCACGAACATGACTATCATAATATGTGAGCAACATGTATGTACATGTTTGCATTTTTGAGAGAATATTATTTATGCGTGGTTATTCAAAAAACTCAAACTTAAATGTTCTGATATAAGACCACAAACGACCAACTTCACATATTCCCACAATACTTTTGACTAATGAATGTTGTCGGCTAGAGTATTTACTTCAAAATGATCTGAAAATCATCCGGGCTAATCGTTCACATTAAACAATAGATTGATTTAAATTTTGTAAGACACTTTTTGTTTGGAAAGGCAATATGCAGGGGGGCGTGAATGATCCAACAAGGTCATGAATAATGTCCTCATTCACACCTGGAGACAAAGAAGACCTGCTAATGCTGCATACTAATGAGCCTTTCACTGAGTGTGTCACTGAGCCACACAGAATGCAAAGACAACACACACACTATATATATATATATATATATATATATATATACATACATACATACACACACACATCTACAGAATTGGTTCAGAGTTGGAAACATCTTGAAAAAAAGTGTATTTTTCCACAAACTGTGTAGGCCTATGCTTGCAAATTGTATAATATCCAAGGTAAACATTTCTAGTAATTGTGCAGTTAATTCTCATTCGTATTTTCAGAAAGTGTTGGATTATGTAGGCTATCCTCTCCCCAAATTTGTCACTAATAAAACACAAAAATAATTTAAAGAGAAGGCTTATATTGACCTTTTAAGATTTTGTTTGCACCTTGGAAATTAGGTTTTGATGTGGCAGTACAAACTTTATAATCTATCCAAAACGAAATGTTGTCTTTCATATTTCGTCTGTAACATATCGTCTTTTATAATATAGCCTATATTAGGGCATAAATGTTAATTTGCAGTTTAATATGTTGCTTATACAAAGACATTTTATTTCAACGTATTCAGTCGATTTTTACTCATCTCAGTAGGCAATAGATATTTCATTCACACACACAGACATGCGCGAGCTGTAGGCTAGTAAACAAACGCATGCACATGTGCCATTCATTCAAACACAGAAACGCGATTCAAATTTAAACAGTCTTTTGCGGATTACAGACACCATTTCATATCGCGATTAGAACAAAGCACTTACTGATGATCTGCAGCTGAATCCGTTGTTCGGCTACTCCAGCACGTTTGAGGTAAAATTTCCAGGATAATCACGATATTATTAGCAGAGCTATTCCTCACAGCGAGTGTGTTGTCCAGCTGTTGTGGGCGTTGACTGGTTTGCATGTGTTGCTCCAGATTATCTGTGTTTGAATAGCGCGCGCTCTCGATGGGCGTGTCACATTAGCGGAGTAATGAGGTGACAGAACGATAATGAGCACAGCTGATCTCTCGCTCTTTTTATATAGATTACATAAACAGAGAATATTTGTTTTAGATTTGAATTAGATAATTTAAAAACTACACACTTAAATGATTATAGAGATATATAGCTCATGTCTGAGTGAATAGTATTCGCTGAGTTTTGTTTGAGTTTAGAGAAGTGCTTCAGAAAAAAGTTCACGGAGACGGAGAGGCATAAAGCACTCCCTGTTTACTTTCTTTATTTTACAAAAGCACAATGTTTTATTTCGATTGTAAGTGGACACATAAAAAAGTAGACATTTAACAGCTTATTTTTTCATATTTCTTAAGTCTGTATGACCAAAACCGACGGAGTATTTTAGGTCTATTTTGCTGCTATGTAAAAAAAACCGAGCAAAACGCGCCCCGCGCGTTTGCCGACCTCAGGGGGTTAAAGTTCGCATCACTGGGGCTGCTGAGCGAGGGCAGTCCCAGCAGCCGAGTACAGCAAAAAAAAAAAAAAAAGAGTGTCGCGTCTCGTGCCCCCCCGCAGAGAAACTGGAGGGACGAGAAGGGGCGCTCTCCGGCGCGGCCTTCTCGGGGCAGGGCTGATCTGAGGACAGTCATTGTCGCTAAGAAGGCCGCGTCAAAAAGGTCCTGACGTTCTCAGCGCCAGGGCTCTGAGGGTGGTCCCCGCCGAGAGAGACTTGAGTCCACCTCCCTTAAGGGTGCCCTGTCTCTCCAGGCGCCCCCAGGGGCCCATTCTACTAACCCTGCCAAAACAGGGCGTAGGAGGGTCCGGCGAGTGCTTTCCCGAGGGACGCTCGCCGCCTCTAATGAGGGCTCCAGAGTGTTCAGAACAGTCGTTCCCCTGCCGGTGCGCCGTTACAGGGCACTGTGTCTGTCACTCAGGAGGTTCAACCAGAGGCCAGCCCCGAGAGGCTGGTACCCTTAGTAGAATTTATGGTAGAGTGGAAAAACCTTCCAAATGTGTCTCGTTGGGTCCTGCACACTATCAAGAGAGGTTACGCCATACAGTTCAGGTCTCGTCCGCCTCGGTTCAGAGGGGTCCTTCCCACAGTGGTGGGCCCCGAGCAGGCTCTGGTAATGGAACAGGAGGTTATGACTCTCCTTCAAAAAGGAGCTATTGAGCGGGTTCCTCCTTCCAGCAGGGAGTCAGGCTATTACAGCCGATACTTCATTGTTCCAAAGAAAGACGGGGGGTTGCGTCCAATTTTAGATCTGCGCATTTTAAATCGCGCTGTAGGGAGACTCAAGTTCAAAATGCTTACTCTCAAACAGATCGTGTCACAAATCAGGTCCGAGGACTGGTTTGTCACGATAGACCTAAAGGACGCCTACTTCCATGTATCGATTCTTCCTCAACATCGAAATTCCTGAATTTGCGTTTGGGGACCAAGCATACCAATATCGGGTCCTTCCGTTCGGTCTAGCACTGTCACCCCGAACATTCATCCAAGTGTATGGATGCGGCGATAGCCCCATTGAGACTTCAGGGCATCTGCATCCTGAACTATATAGACGACTGGTTAATCTTAGCTCAGTCGGAACATCAAGCGGTTCGGCATCGAGATGTCGTTCTCGCTCACATCAAGAGATTGGGGTTGAGACTGAACACCAAGAAGAGTGTGCTTTCTCCAGCACAGAGAACCACTTTTCTCGGTGTAGTGTGGGATTCGACGACGATGCAGGCACGGTTGTCACCTACTCGGGTTGCTTCGATTCTCGCCGCAGTCAGACAGATCAAGCTAGGCCAGCTATTCACTGTGAAACAGTTCCAGAGACTGTTAGGTCTTATGGCGGCAGCGTCCAACGTTATTCCTTTTGGCCTGCTGCACATGAGACCGTTGCAGTGGTGGCTCAGAACCAGGGGATTCTCCCCGAGGGGAAATCCGCTCCGCACGATCTTGAGTTCGCGACGCTGTCTTCGCGCCCTGATCGTGTGGAACGATCCTTGGTTTCTGTCCCAAGGTCCTGTGTTGGGAGCTCCTTGTCGTCGCGTAACGCTAACGACAGATGCTTCTCTCACGGGGTGGGGGGCGATCATGAGTGGTCGCCCAGCTCAGGGGTTGTGGGAGGACCATCATCTCCTATGGCACATAAACTGTCTAGAAATGTTGGCGGTGTTTCGGGCTCTGAAACACTTCCTCCCAGACCTAAGGGGCCACCATGTCCTTGTCCGGACAGACAACACATCGGTGGTCTCTTATATAAACCATCAGGGGGGTCTACGGTCGCGGCCGCTATGCAAACTAGCCAGTCAGATCCTTCTTTGGTCCCAGGGAAAACTTCTGTCTCTGAGAGCGATTATCTCCCGGGGTATCTAAATCAGGGGGCGGACATCCTGTCGAGGCAGGGGCCGAGGCCCGGGGAATGGAGACTTCACCCCGAGGTGGTGGAGCTCCTCTGGGAGCACTTTGGTCGTGCCGAGGTAGACCTCTTTGCTTCCCGAGAGACATCACATTGTCCTCTGTGGTTCTCTCTCAGCCATCCAGCCCCGCTGGGGTTGGACGCTATGGTACAGGCGTGGCCGAGGTCTCGCATGTACGCCTTTCCCCCGATTGCTCTGCTCCCAGGAGTTCTGGAGAGGGTTCGCCGGGACGGAGTCAAGCTACTCCTGATAGCCCCGTTCTGGCCGGCCCGAGTATGGTTTTCGGACCTGGTGTCCCTTCTCGACGGCTCTCCCCTGGAGATACCGATCAGGAGGGACCTATTATCTCAGGCGAGCGGTGCCATCTTTCACCCTCGCCCAGAAATGTGGAAGCTGTGGGCTTGGCCTCTGAGGGGGCCCAGCTCATAGATCTTGGTCTCTCGACTGAGGTCGTTGAGACCATCCTCCAGTCCAGAGCTCCCGCCACAAGGAGGCTTTATGCCGCGAGGTGGAAACTTTTCACCTCCTGGTGTAGTGAGCGCCAGCAGGACCCAGTTAACTGCCCGGTTGGTACAGTGCTGGAGTTCCTGCAGGATCGTCTCTCTACAGGGTTATCCCACTCCAGACTGTGGTGGCCCCTAGCTGCTTACCACGCCCCTTCGAGTGGAGGTTCCCTCGGGAGACACCCACTTGTATCTCGCTTCCTTCGTGGCACCTTAAGGCTGAGACCATCAGTACGCACGAGGGTACCATCATTGGACTTGGCCATTGTTTTGGAGGGCCTCTCCTTAGCTCCGTTCGAGCCCCTTGAAGAAGTTTATGAGAAGTTCCTTACTCTAAAAACTATTTTCCTGCTTGCTATTTCGTCTCTCAAAAGGATTGGAGACATTCAAGCACTTTCGGTTGCTCCCTCGTGCCTGGAATTTTCACCTGGTATGGCTGAGGCTTTTCTCTATCCGAGGGCCAGGCTATTTTTCCTAAGGTTCCAACTACTCCAGTTAGACCTGTCATTTTGCAGGCTTTTTGTCCTCCTCCGTTTCTGACGTCGGACCAGGAAAAACTTTATCTACTCTGCCCTGTTAGGGCCTTAGATGCGTATTTCCACAGAGCTGCCCTGTGGAGGAAATCTGAACAGCTGTTTGTTTGTTTTGGGCCACCTAACAAGGGGTGCCCTGCATCTAAGCAAAGGATGAGCAAGTGGGTGGTCGAGGCCATCTCACTTGCTTATGAGTTGGCAGGTCAGCCTTAACCTTTGGCTGTACGGGCTCACTCCACCCGGAGTATGGCTGCTTCTAAAGCTCTCCCTTTCAGGAGTGTCTCTTCAGGACGTCTGTGATGCGGCAGGCTGGTCCTCACCGCATACTTTCGTCAGATGTTATAGTCTTGACTTTGGCTCCACTCCCGGGGCTCAGGTTCTCTCGTCAGTTTGTGCTCCCTAATGCACACACTACGGGGTTTTGGTCGTATGGGGACGTGGTTATTGTGTTCCCCACTGCGATTCCACGCAGCGGTAGTTCCTGAAGGGGAACGTCCCGGGTTACGTATGTAACCCTAGTTCCCCGAAGGAACGGACGCTGCGTGTCCTGCCATACTTCCTGCATCCCCTGGATCGCTTGCTTCAGTGACTTTAAGCTGGTGGCTTGTGTATTCAGGGGATATTTATAGCTTCCTGGTCGATGACGTCACTCGCGTGTACTCTATCTCCATTGACTGATTTCATTCATGATTCAGACGCGCTACGCTGGGGGCGGTTCCCCACTGCGATTCCATGCAGCGTCCGTTCCTTCGGGGAACTAGGGTTACATACGTAACCCGGGACGTTTAATTGGGGTTGGACAAGAACAAGCAGGATAGTGGCCCTCCAGGAGCAGGATTGGACACCCAGTCCTTGACCGTTTGTTTAATTTTCACCAAATCGAGTCAGATCATCTTCAGACCATGCTAGCAAAAATTTGGATTTTAAATAGTATTTATGGGCTTTCATAGCCTGGCTAACGTGGGAATCACATGTTCATTTTCTCGTATTTGAGGCCTGGTTTACGAATGGTTTACGAACGTTTATTGGGCGCTACGAATGTCTATCAAATGCGCCTGTACGTAGCTCATAGCCAATTGTTTCAATTATACCAGATGACATATGTAGAGCGACAGAAATTCGACGAAGAAGAAGACGATGGTCATAGATTTATGTTTACACGATGGTGTTCAACGACTATTGCCGTTTGTGCAAGACAAACATGAGGGTAGAAGGTAAATCTGCAGTGCACATGTTGATATAAACAAACTGCTTCGGTGTGTCGCATAGACGTCTTCATCGTCTTGCTGCTCCCTCCCCGTTCTGTGATTGGTCCCCTCTCTGAGGTTTAAATCGGATCCATGGTATCCAGGCTGCCTAGCAGCGTTAATAATATTGCGATGCGCGCAAGGCAGCATGGGGAAACCCAGGCTAGGGCTTTCAACCATTTTGCTTAAAATCATCTTTACTTATTTTTGCAGTTGGTCTAATGTTCGCTGCCATCATTTTTAGCTCCTCATTCTGCCTCTTTGGTGCTTGGCCCCTTAATTGCTGCTTGAAGCTAAATGTTTCATAATATTTATGATCATAATTCAATTTAATTCAATTCAATTCAAATTTATTTGTATAGCGCTTTTCACAATACATATTGTTTCAAAGCAGCTTTACAAAAAATGCATTTCAGAAATGTACATAGAAAAATACAGTTAGTTAATCATGTATTAATTTAGGGCATAACATATCGCCGGCGTTGGGGTCATCTCTTCACAAGCGTCGAGTCGTCTCTTCATAGGCGTTGGGGCATCTGAAGTCTCCATGAGAGGCTGGATACATAACTGGAGCTGACAAACTCTATTTGAGTTCGCCAGTCCCGAGATAACAACAAAAAAGGCAGATGGGAAATAATTAGCGTAGCTGCTTTTCATAATATGAATGCATTTGATCTGATTTAATTGTAGTATAAAAGGTATGAGATGCATTATGTGAATGCTTGGCTAAAGAGATGCGACTTTAATCTAGTTTTAAACTGGGGAGAGCGAGTCTGAGCCTCGGACAATATCAGGAAGGCTATTCCAGAGTTTAGGAGCTAGATGTAAAAACGCCCTCCCTCCTTTAGTGGACTTAGATATCCTAGGTACGACCAGAAGCCTCGAATTTAGCGATCTTAAAGAGCGCGATGGATGTAGGGCGATAGAAGATCCCTTAAATACACAGGAGCTAAACCATTTAGGGCTTTATAGGTCAGTATGAGAAGTAGTTTGGGCAGTATGGTCAAATTTTACTTGAATGCAACCTATAACAAACACACAAAAGACATGCAGAAAGAAACTGTGCAAGTGTTATAGTTCAGCACTGCATCACAAAGTAGTGAGTAAAAACACTTTTATAAATCATAAATTCTGATATTTATTTTTTGTGACGTGTAAACTGCGCTTTACCGAATGCACTACATTGTACATTGTTCACAGATTCATTACCACTGTGCATGAATTGTGCTATAAAAAAAAAAAAAAACTTGCCTTGCCTTTGTATTTTTAAAAGTATGCTAAAGTGTGCTTCTTTTTTTTACAAAGGGTTTAGGTGCTACAGGTGCTACAGCTTACTTTACATAATCATTTCAACAATTCACTCCCTGACCAAACACTGACTAAACAAACTGCTGTTCTCAATACACTGACCCAAATGAACACTTTTTTTTGACTGCACAGACCAGATTCATGTCTACACACAGTATAAAAACACCCGAACACCATTTTTATACCCCACTTTTTAACTCTTAACCATTTAGAACCTTAAAGAGACCCTTATTGGACTGTGAAAGACAGACATGCCCTAATAAGGTAAACTCTAATATAGTAGACGTGAGGTTGATTGAATGTTCTCTCAGATGTGCCACTTATAGGGTTTAGTTCAGCTGAACCAATACCATGACAACCGGCCTAATGAAGAATGATGGGAATGTATTGTTTGACGACGACACACTCTGTGTCATCGAATCAGAACTCTTTATGAATGCTTAAACATGGATGAGACACACTGGCATTACAATAACCAAAAATAACAAATTGAATATTGGAGGGACAGGGGTATGTCTGCTGTTTGATTTATGGCTTTCCAAATATAATCGTGTGTGTGTGTGTGTGTGTGTGTGTGTGTGTGTGTGTGTGTGTGTGTGTGTGGGTGTGTGTGTGTGTGTGTGTGTGGTGTGTGTGTGTCACAGAAATATGTCAGGCCGGTCAGTGAGCTAGGTGCAGCAAGAAGATTGCGGCACTATTCATTTTTCTAATGCCCACACACCTCAGCGCTCATTCATTACCCTCAGAACACACATTGATGGGTCGAGGACTATTCTTTCTCTAGTTCTTTGTTAGTGTCGTCTGTTACCACATCACACTGTCAGGTACGTGGCAGAATCGGGCGGAAAACACATGCGCACACTCTCTTGGCTCTGATAATGAGGTGGTTTTACATACTGCTGACTATGCTGCTTAAACACAGGGTACTAAAATAACACAAAAATCTATCAAAACCATACATACACTCTTAAACATAAAGGGTCTTTATTGGCATATATAGTTCCATGAAAAACCTTTAACATCCAAATAACCTTTCCATTCCAAAAAATAAATAAAAAAATAATCTTTATTTATTAAAATGTTCTTTACACCAAAAAAGAACCAAAAAAAAGAACTGCTCACTGAAAGTATCTTTGGGGCAAGCAAAAATGGTTCTTCTATGGCATCATTGTGAAAGCCCCCTTTAGGGACCTTTATTTTTATGAGTAAGCTACTGTAGTGACATCAGTAAATAATGTATATTTTTTTAAATATAAACATGAAGAATGTTACATAACCTATAGATTATGAACCCCACTGAACCTTTGGTGACACTTGTGTGCATCTACACGGCATGCGCGCTCAGCACACTAGCAGTAGGGCATGGACAACTCACGCGAGGCATACGGAGAAACGTCTCGGTTTACGACTGTAACCCTTGTTCCCTGAGAAGGGAGCAAGACACTGCGTCGAATATGACACTTTGGGGAATGCCCTTAGCTTAACATATCTGAAGTATGAATGAAACTAATCCAATCCTGATTGGTGCTGCATCATGACGTAACATGTGACGGCATACACGGAAGCTACAAAGGGATGCCGGCACACAACAGAGTTAGCTTCTGTGATGAAGCAAGTCGCTCCCAGGTAGGCGAAGGTGTGGTGGAGGGACACAGTGTCTCGTTCCCTTCTCAGCGAAGAAGGGTTACAGTCGTAACCCGAGACATTCCCTTTCGAGGTACCCTTTCGAGGTACCCTAGAGTACCTTCTATGCCACAACGAGCCCTGCTTGTCCCAGTGTGAAGCTGGGCACAGGCACACTTAGGACAAGAGCACTAGAGTGCCTGGCGTAGAAGTAAAGTCCAGGCTATAGAATCTGATAAAAGTATGAGGGGTGGCCCATCCTGCTGCATCGCACACTTCTTGGATTTGGGCCCTTGAAAGGAGGGCTCTAGAGGACGCCATGCCTCTGGTTGAATGAGCCCTCACGGCCAAAGGTGAAGGCAAGCTGCGCAACTGATAGGCCATGGAGATAGCCTGAACAACCAAGTTACTGATGTTCTGTTTGGATGCAGGAAGCCCCTTCTTGGGCGACATGAAGCACACCAGCAACTGGTCTGACTTCCGCCATGAAGAAGACCTCTGACATAAATCTGGAGAGCGCTGACAGGACAGAGCAAATGAAGTCTTTCTTTATCAGCCGTCATGTGAGGTGGAGGATGAAAAGCCTGCAGAACACTTTAGACACATAGTCCGGCCTGGGATGCAAGATAGCCATTGATGTCGCCTGGAGCAAACTCCAGGCACCCATGAGATATAGAGACCACCTGAAGATCTCCTACTCTCCTCAGAGAAGTAATGGCTAATAAAAAAGCTACCTTAAAACAGTGTGTGTGTGCAAAACAGTGTGTGTGTGTGTGTGTGTGTGTGTGTGTGTGTGTGCAAGCTTCTAAAAATAAATTGAAATACACCACTATTCCTGTAATTCTTTTGTCTTATGAATTTAATAAACAACTCGTCTCGTATTCTGTCCGAACACACCGCACCATCTACATCATGTGAGTGTAAATGCGCAAAAAACGTTTCCATTGCAGTTTTGCGAAATATTTATTTTTCAAATTTGCCTGAAAAACCACCTCATTTCAATTTGCGCAATTTAAAGGGTAATTGAAACACGGATGATGGTGTTTAGTTGCCAGAAACACCAGAAACCACAAAGTTGCATAGTAAAAGAAAATCTGGTTTTCAAAACAACGAAAGAGAGAAAATAATTTTCTAATAAAGAGAGCAAATCTGTAATAGTAACGCGGCTACTGATGAGTGTGCGCGCTAAGGCAGGACCAAACCATTTCATGCAGATAAAGGGGGGTGGATGTTTACTTTTGGTCAATGGGGATATTTAACTTTTATCGCCAAAATAAGTACAATCAAAGACATCATTAATTTTATTATTATTTGAAATATACTCATTGATGATGGTTTATATAGTGTATAATATAATAAAAAAAATTAAATTACTTTTTACGTATTTGTTGGGGCCCCTGTCAGTCAGGGGCCCTTGGAATCGTCCTAACTTTTCCCCCCTATAGGGCGCCCATGGTAGTCGGAGACGGTTCTGTTGTCCTGGCGGAGGTCAGCGAGTTTGCGGGCCGCCTCTCGACCCGCTACCGCTTGATCGAACACCCGTCTCATCTCTTCTCTGAGTGCATGGAACGAGGAACAGCAGGGATGTTGGTTCTTCCACACCGCCGTCCCCCACAGAGCCACGTGTCCAGACAGCAGGGTCATCACCAGATCTAGTTTAGACTGTTCAGAAGCGAAGGTCAAGGGCTGGAGAGAGAAGAAGATTGAATATTTAGTTAAAACTGTTCTACAAAGATTCGGCCCACTGGAATATCTCTCATGTGTAGGAATATTGCTGGTTGATGTTAGGTGGATTGTGGGGAACGGACGGCGTGGGTGGTGCAGTGGGCGATTTCAGTTGTTGTAGTTGAGTGGTGAGCTCGGACACCTGCGTTACCAGCGTTTGTACTGCCCGACCAGTAGCCACTATTTTTTACAAGTTTTTAATTAAAAAACGCAACACCAGCACATCACAGATTTGTGCCACGACTAAGGCTAATGTTACCGGACCATTCGTTTATCCTGTCAGCTTCATTACAGGCATCGGTATGTCTCTTTTAACATAATTACATCTGCTTTTTTAAGGTGTAAGTACTTAAATAAAGTTGTTCTCTTTTGTACATCCCTACAACCATTTATATTAAAGGATCCAATTTAAAGGATACCATCAGGATTAAAAAAGGGAAAAGATACAAAATCCAATATTTCCTGTTCATCATGTTTTTTTTTGTTTTTTTTCTGACAGCGCTCACAAACTTTTTAAGTCGATAGCACCTAGGCTGATCTAATTCCTCTAATGTGGCTTTCTTCATAGCGATTAAAGAGTACTCAGGAAAAAGCCGTATCAGGAAAGAACTTTTCAATCTTTGGTTTTCTCAGATTTTTTGTAGCATTAAAAAAGTCATCAAGTTGTTCCACAGTATATAATGCGACTTTGCAAATTTCTCAACAGTAATTTCCTGTGAATCAGTTTCAGACAATTCACCAGCAACCGCATCTGAACAATCACTGTCCAAATCACTATCAATTACTTGCGATTTTGTCTTTTCAGCCAACAATTCAATATCATTGTCAGACATGTTCCTACTTGATGCCTGCGTCTCATTCGAACCATCACTCACTTTAGGCCCATCTTGTTCTCTGGATTGCTTTTACTCAACAATAGCCTCCACACTGTCATTTGTTCCACTCTGTCCAGCATCAGATATGTTAACAACAGTCTCATCAACACTACAACCTGGATACAACTGTTCTCTGATTTTAGTAAGCGCAGACTTTTCAGCGTTCGGATCGATCGCTGCGCTTTCACTAGTCACTTCAGCTGACTAATGTGACCATATTTTCCACAGACAAAGCATTTCATCGACTCAGTGTGATAAAGATCGTATAATCTTTTCCCAAGTACCGTTAATTTAACAAACACCTCAAGCATTCCGAATTCAGCACTTAGTGTCATAACAGCCTGACGTCTGAATGACATGACATGTTTCAACTCTGGGGTTTTCAAACCCAGAGGAATCATTTTAATCGGCCCAACCAATTTTCCATAACGAGCTAAAATACTCTCAAACGCTTTATCAGAGATAAACGTGGGTATGTTTGACAACATAACTTTTTTCGAGAGGTTAGACAAGGGTAATACGGGAACAAAAACATCTGAACAGTCAGACCACACTCCACTAAATTATTGACAATTTTAACTTCTTTTCAGAACGACCACCATTGCTTTATTCATTCTAGAAGCAGACATGATGTTTTGTGCACCCATTTCTCTGCCAATACAGCAACCAAAACATTCTCAAAGGACACTGATCCATCTGCCGGCATGCACTTGCATGCATGCCGGCCGAGCAGACAAACAAGAAAAACCATTGGAGTTTGAGCCCATCTCTTCCAGCTATGCTGACAGAAGTCAGCACTCTGACTCTCTGTCCTCTAATCCAAAGCAATATTTACAAGGAATAAACCCAGAAAAGACGGAAAAGTTTTAAACTCACTCAAGACCGCCACACACTCTTACGCTCACACGCTCCCCACAGTCACTCTGCACATGCGCAGAGGGAGAGAGAGAGAGAGAGAGAGAGAGAGAGAGAGAGAGAGAGAGAGAGAGAGAGAGAGAGAGAGAGAGAGAGAGAGATATGTTTATGGAGAGGTCAGGTATTGCTCCACAAGTGAACCCAGCGAAGCTGAACAAAGCTGTATCCCTCAGAGTCTGCAGACTGTCTCCCACAATTACAGGCTTGCTAAAACTTTGAGCAAAATAACTACTGCTGCTTTTCTAAAACATAACAGCTCCGTACCTATGTTACTGAAGCTACTTTTTTAAAACTCTCCATACAGTCTCCATTGGCAACATGAATCTTGGCCAAACAGTTAATCAAAATAATTCAGACCAACAAGACACTTAATATATGTCTCAAAATAAGCTCATTCCACCATATACTGGCAACTATTCTCGTTCAGAAAACATTGCATTGTCATCCTAAAACACTGATCAAAAAAACACTAACAACAGGGAGCATTACATAAATTATGAACTTGTATAATATTTATTACATAAATTATGAACTTGTATTTCTGCCTATATTTTTACATATAGTAGGCTACAGATATTCTCATTTGCTAAGACACTTAATTAAACTGGGATCCACTTGATCTTCATTGTCACCTGTCTTAGCACAGTAGAAGTCTTCTCTTGTAAACGTATTTACACTTTTTAATTTGTTTCACACCCTTTGTCAAAACATTTACCACAGATCTCATTGAAAGACCACAAACTCTCGGATTACTGTGACAAAAGGAAAACCATCTATTCACAGCTGATAGAAAGTACTTGCATAATTATTCATCTCTAACCCTGTGTGTAACTCGTTTGCACAACTCTTCAATCAGCCATCAGTCCTCATTTATCTATAAAAGATGCCACCTCTAAGCCCCGATTTACTCATGGCAAAGTTATTTTTCATTCTTCGTTTAGGGGTAAAACGAAATTCGAAATACATGAGCAGCGATATACTGTTGTCAAACTGATGCCACCCACACTGCTGAGAGCAACGGTTAGATGAATATGTAAATATGTGCTGCACGCTTTTCCCTGTCAATGACAAATTCAACAAAACAACATTATTGAGAAAACAGCAAGCATTTTAATAAAGCATTAGAAAAGCATATGATCATAGCAACGGTTTGCATGAGCTCTATGGCACTCTAGTAAAGTCACGTCACATTTATTTATATACCACTTTATACAATATTTGGCTTACAGTTTTTTTCAACTGCTTACATTTTTAAAACTTTGCCTCTTTTTTCCCCAAAACTTTACACACAAAATGCAATGCACAATGCCTTACATCTCTTGCAAAATGAAGCACTGCATTACATATCACAAACCCATCTCAAAAGTAAACATTTGTCTTACATTGTGAACACCTTTGCTTTGCCATAATATTATATTTTTGGATATATCATATACACACCATTATTTAAAACCTAAAGCTCTTCTTTCATGAGCTCATTAAAAGTAATTGGCAGAGAGATAAACACGAAAGCAAGATTAAAACCAAACTTTTTTCTTTTTTTTTACTGTAAGCATTTGTGGTAGTGAATATCAAGCATAGCGTCAGTTCTACCAGAAAGACTCAGGAGGCAAAATAACATAACTAGTATGTATTTATTAACACCCCAGCAAGCAAGTATTATGATATAAAGTTATTTGGCGTAGGCCCCATACGTAGCTTGCAATCTGAGGGTACAGAATCTGCATTTCCTGCCTGAAGACGAAGGCAGGGGCGCAGCTGACCCACTGTATGGGAAGGGACCATCTTGGTGGTGATGGGGATGATGGAGGTCAATTAAAGCGTCAGCATCTGCAAACTCATACATGTGTAAGTACCGATCTTTTATACTACAAGTATTAGAACACGATTGGATTGATGAGAAGTTAATAAGTGACGTGGCAATTGAGTCTTCACGGCAGAACTTAAGCTTTCATTTCTGGCAGGTCACGTTAGTCAAGCTCGCATCAGATGACTCTCAGCTGATTCACGTCTACCTACTATACTTTCTTACATATATAAGCTCCTTCAGTATTAACATGAATGGATTTTTTTAAATCTATGCAAGCTCCTTGTGTTCTGACAACACAACTGAATGAGAAATAATCTATGTGAAATACCAATGTCCAACCAAATCAATGGAATTGCTTCCCTGTAACTTAAACTGGTTAAGTTTAGTGAACATGCTCTAGTTTATTGGATAGAGTTGGATTTACATGATTTATCAATTGAACTTCAAGACTATAGCTAGTTATTAACTAATAATAGCACTTATTAACATTTATAAATGCTAAGATGTATATGCTCCTTCAGCCACTGGAGTTAAACTTATTTGCATCAGTCCACAGACAAACCAAATGCTCCACTTTTCTCCAAAATGGTAACCCACTGTAATTGAAATTGTTCTAATAATTCCAATGTAATTGTCACGCCCAAGCCGGAGGTGCCTGGCCTGCCAGCCGACACCCCCGAACTACCACACCACCTTGAGGAGCTACCCCGCACCAAAGAAATGGTGTGACATTAAACAAGGACTCTGTGACAAACACTGAAACAAGCAGGAATATATACACATACTGACAAGGTGACGGGAGACAGCTGTGTGCAATGAATCAATGAGTGAACAGGATGATGGGAAATGTAGTTAAGAGTGAATGACACCATGGGGGGAAGAGGACCTCTAGTGGTTACCCAGGGAAACACAAACCAACACTGTGACATTATCACAGACCCCGACTCAGGAACAGGAACAGGTACTGGCTCAGGAACAGGAACAGACACCGGCTCAAGAACAGACACCGGCTCGGCAGCGGCCATCTTGTCTGGAGACACAGGCTCGGCGGCGGCAATCTTGTCCGGAGACACAGGCTCGACGGCGGCCATCTTGTCCGGAGACACTGGATCGGCAGACGTGATGTGAACAGTCTCTGGATCGGCAGATGTGCCAGGTCGCTGGGGTGGCCCCGGCAGGGCGAGCAACTCGGGCCTTGTTTGAGTTTACAATGTCTTTAAATGCCAATCCCAATGCATCATTATCTATGTGTATATTAAAAACACCAACAATTAGTACTTTATCTGCAGCCAATACTAATTCTGATAGAAAGTCCGCAAATTCTTTGATAAAGTCTATATGGTACCCTGGTGGCCTGTATACAGTAGCCATCAGAATTTTCAAACGTAATTTATCGTTTACACTAGATATTTTTACATTAAGCACCAACACTTTAAAACTAGATTTCTTAGTGGTTTTGAAAATATTAGGCTACTATAAATTACAGCAACACCTCCTCCTTTGCGTTTCAGACGAGGTTCATGTTTATAACCGTGATCTTGTGGGGTTGACTCATTTAAAGCAATGTAATTGTTTGGTTTTAGCCAGGTTTCTGTCAAACACAGCACATCTAGGTTATAATCTGAAATCATATCATTAACTATTAGCGCTTTTGAAGTAAGAGATTGAATATTCAGCAACCCAAGCTTTATCATTTGCTCATCCGTATTATATCTGTTTTTTTATTTGTTGAACATCAATTACATTTTTAACCTTAGATGGGTTTGAACGTTTTTTGGATTTCCAAATTCGGGGAACTATATGATGATATCTAGGTGAAAGAGTCTCTATGTGATGGGATTTATCTGACCTTGCTGACGTGAGGCCGCTAGCAGAAGGTCGGTTAAGCCAGTCTGTCTGCTTCCTGACCTGAGGCCCAGATTGTCATGTTTTATCTCTTAGACTATGAGCCAAATTACTAGAGAGAAGAGCAGCACCATCCCAGGAGGGATGAATACCATCTCTGTTCAACAGGTCAGGTTTGCCCCAAAAACTTTTCCAATTGTCTATGAATTCTATATTATTTCGCGGACACCACCCAGACAGCCAGCCATTGAGTGAACACAATCTACTAACTATCTCATCACTCCTGCGAACAGGAAGGGGGCCAGAGCAAATTACAGTGCTTGACATCGTACTTGCAAGTTCACACACCTCTTTGTGAAGCTAGCAATGTCAGGTTAATCTGAGATGTTGGGTAAGCTGTATTTAGTAGTATAAACAACTATAAATGATAATAAATGATGGTTCAAAACAGAAAGAAATACAAAGCTAATACGAGGCTTAGACGCAGCAAACAAACTCACAGCAGCAGCAGTCACAGCAAGGCAGACAGGAGCAATCCAAACAATTGTTAAATTGGCTACAGCAATACACTTGTTGCAATGTGTCCTTGCTTGCTCCAGCTGGGGTGATGCTTCCCCCATAATATTGGATCTCAACATAGTGCTCAACATATGCCGCTAACATCAGGATAACATCAGCCTCAGTCGTGTTCGGGGGAGTGCGTAAAAAATAAATAATAATAAATAAAATGTATTATTATTTTATTGGTTTTATCATATGTTATTATAATATTAGAAGTAAACTACAAGCAAATATTACAAGCATAGTATATATACAATATTACAAGGGGGGTCTGAGGGTTTTCTCAGACCCCTATCTGAGGGTTTTCCCTCCATAAAAATATAATTAAAATATGTGTATTGTAAATAATATAATGATATATACTTAAAATAATTGTGTAAGTAGTATAAAAATCCAAATGCAAACGTGAAAAAAAACCCACGTTTTAAACATTTTGAGTCCCCCTCCCTTGCCTCACACAGAGTGCTTTGGTCCACTGCCTACTCCCCTTTTACCTCACCACACGCAAAGTCTGGTGTGAGAGAACAATGTTTTTCAGTAGTTTTGGAACTCCAGTAGCCTAAGTCAATGCTATTTTATTCACTTTAAACATCAGATGAAGTTATTATTTTCTCTTTAATACAGATGATGCTGAGTCCTTAATAATCATGATTAAAAAAATTATGATAAATGCACTTTTGTCACCGATGTAGTCCACTATGTTAGCGATTATAACGTTTACCTTTGTTCTATGCAGTTATATGCGTTTACCTAGCTTGTTTAACAACACCGTAGTGGCTATATGCCTCACACACACCCATATCGTGTTACATTACGCATGTAACGTTAGGTGATGTTGTCTTGTATATTAGACTAGTGAAGGTGCACAGTCACACTTTCACACTTTCACTGTGTGATGTAGTCGGTTTATATAACTTAATATAGTTAATCTAATCTAATATCACACGAAGAGTGCAGCTTTTCTCCAGATATTAGCATGATAACAAATGTTGTTTTGATTTTATACAAGTTTAATAAACAAGAAGTTAATATTAAACAGTGTGATACATGTATTTTACTGGGACATAAAGCATATTTTGTCTGTAATTCATGGCTTTCAATAGAAATGAGTGGAATTTTGCCATAAAAATCTTGAAAAGCTGTTGTCTCAAAATTAGTTTTTTCTCACCCTCCCTTGACGAGTTTCCACTTCTGTAGCACCTACATACACCAAACTTTACAGTCGTATTCCTAATTATATTGTGAAGGTTTGTCCAGAGGGATTTGTTGATATATCATTATTGGCCTGATTTATATGACATTTTATGCCTAAAAATAGGGTGGAAATCAAATTTCTAAGGCTATTGGCAGTATTTTCTGATTTACTGGGTAACAAAAGGATATATTAATAATCCCCTCTGGTAATGTATTTTCATTGAATATATCAACAAAATGCAAAATTTATTTTGAACCTTGTTTTTTTTCAATGGTCAGATCCGTCACTTCAAAATATATGCAAATTAGAGCATATTTAATTAGATATTAGCATATTTAAACATATAATTATAGAAAACTTGCAATGATTTTTTTTTGTCCTATTCATGTGAGTAATCAACTGGTGAAGTTTCATGGTGATATCTGTAAGTTAAAAAATGTACCATATTCACCTGTAGTGTCTCTCCTTAAGATGTTGCTTACATCTACCTTGTAATTTTTTTTGTGCTATTTTATTAAAAAGTTTCCATATTTAAATCAACAACAATTACAACTTTAACAATATTTCAAGTGTAATCTTTCTGTGTACAAAGTAGGCTATACATTTTGTCATACGTATTTCAAAGTTAAAGGGTTAGTTCACCCAAAAATGAAAATAATGTCATTAATGACTCACCCTCATGTCGTTCTAAGCCCGTAAGACCTCCGTTCATCGGAACACAGTTTAAGATATTTTAGATTTAGTCCGAGAGCTTTCTGTCCCTCCATTGAAAATGTATATACGGTATACTGTCCATGTCCATAAAGGTAATAAAAACATCATCACAGTAGTCCATGTGACATCAGTGGGTTAGTTAGAAGTTTTTGAAGCATCGAAAATACTTTTTGGTCCAAAAATAACACAAAATAAGACTTTATTCAGCATTGTATTCTCTCCCGGGTCTGTTGTCAATCCTTCACAGTTACGCTGATGGCGTAAGACGCTGATGACGTGTTATCTGGTGCGCCCAAGCTTCATTTATAGACTGAGGGAAATGCACGCTGTAAAAGTGTCTCATCCGCGACATGCACATTTACGCACCATTAAAAAAATGATATCCACGCAAACAATGTAGAATAGCTTGAATATAGCGTGCGTCTCCCTCAGACTGTAAACGAAGCTCGGGCGCACCAGATAACACGTCATCAGCGTCTTACGTCAGCAGCGTCACTGCGGAGTCCTGAACGCAGATTCACAACAGACCCGGGAGAGAATACAATGCTGAATAAAGTCTTATTTTGTGTTATTTTTGGACCAAAAAGTATTTTCGATGCTTCAAAAACTTCTAACTAACCCACTGATGTCACATGGACTACTGTGATGATGTTTTTATTACCTTTATGGACATGGACAAGTATACCGTATATACATTTTCAATGGAGGGACAGAAAGCTCTCGGACTAAATCTAAAATATCTTAAACTGTGTTCCGAAGATGAACGGAGGTCTTACGGGCTTAGAACGACATGAGGGTGAGTCATTAATGACATTATTTTCATTTTTGGGTGAACTAACCTTTTAAGGATTCATTGAAAAATGCTGGGTTGTTTCAACCCAATTTTGGGTCAAATATGGACAAACCCAGTGTAACCCGTCTTGTCTTTCTGCGTTGTGTTCTGGGTTGTTCTCAAGTAGACACGGGGGCACAGGCTGTCACAATGCAGTTTATTATCTGCGGTCATAAACAATATGGCAATGAGTGTTGCGTGACATCAGGTTAGCATCTCAGTCAAATCCAGTATTGCTCTGCTTGTATTCACATTAATCACATTTAACCTCTTTTCATAAAGAAAAACTACATACATTTGTAATCAAAACAAATACAAAAAAATATCACAGATATTCCCAATAGAAAAACACATTGTAAATTCCCCTTAGTCATACATTAATTCCATTATATAAACTACACATATATTCATTGTCATCTCGAACCAATATGCACAAACACACAAAAAAACATACCTGCGGTCATAAACAATATGGCAATGAGTGTTGCGTGACATCAGGTTAGCATCTACAAAAAATAGCATCACGTCAATACAATGTTAATGGCCTGCCGTACAGCTAGCTCACCACGTGCTGCAGCAGCTACCGAACAGCATTTAACATATAATAAACACAATATCGCGGCTCGTAGTTCATTAAGACTACTGCAAGATTCACTCATCATCATAGACACTCTTACACTGTGATAAGTCAACAAATAAGTGATAATAGTAACTTATATCTCCGTTTTATTATCGGAGAGACCTGACGTGAACTCACCTCAGTCAAATCCAGTATTGCTCTGACTGAGGTCAAACTTGCGCGGCGCAAGTCTCCGGTCTGATGACGTCACACGCACGCACTGCACGAACCCGACGCGCAGGCAGAATGAACCCAAAACGAAACTCCCAGTAATACAAAAAGTAATATTTCTGGTGGAATTCATAAGTATACAAATAAACCTGCTACATTCACCCCCCCTGAATTCCACCAAAATAACGACACCCCTGAATTCTATAATAGCACCAAAGATGCATTAATGTAAACACTCGTACCCGGACCAAATAACAATGAGATCTAATCCCAAAGTTCAGTAAAAACTATCCGTAAAACAGATCAAGAGAAAAAAGAAGGTTGATCAGGCCCTCATCCTCTCAGGAACATAAAGGTGCAGCCTACACCCCTATACATCTGGTCCCCTGGCTTGAAAAACCCCACAGTACGATTTCACATTCAAGGATGAAAAAAAAACTTAACGATGTGCACTCTAAATCAAACTTTCTGAGGCAAAGAGAGGCCCCATATAACAGGTCTCTGAACCATACTCTCAATAAGCCTATTGACAGACCTAACCACTCTCCCAGTTCTAGTTACAACCCTGCCTTGAACTCTGTTATTAACTACAGCAGTCTGAGTCACAGTAGAGTCAGCAGGTGAGCAGGCTTGAGTGGGGGTAGAGTCAGTCGGACTCGTATCAACGTCAGTAGGTTCATTTGACTGAACAGGGTCTGGGTCAAACAGAGTCACTTCAGGTGGACTGGCCATGTCTTCATGAGCGTGAGACTCGTCCTCAAGTTCTGGAATGGAAGCTTCTTCGGCTGCTGAAGCCTCAGCAGCTCGATCTGGGTCTGACAGAACCCATGAGGACGTCCGTGACAAGGAAGACTCTCGCTCCAGATTGCTCAGGCTATCCGCATCTCTACAGACACTTGAGCCCTCAACTTCCAACGAGCTGACCAGAGACCGATTCTCCAGGGTGTCTTGGATAGGAAGGAAGCTCACATCAAGCAAAAGGTTCCTGTGCACAACCTTGCTCTGGCCAGAGGCATTGCTGATCTTGTAGATGTGAGTCTTGGGGTTACGCTCCACTACCGTATACACTGCAGGTTCCCACTTGTCGGCTAACTTCTTCTTTCCTTTCTCTCCCTTGTTCGCGAGCAGCACTCGGGCTCCAACATGTAAGGAAACCCCTCTGACCTTTTTATTGTACTGATGAGCCTGCTGTTCCTGCTCTTTAGTGGCATGCTGCTGAGCGATGTTGGCTGCCTCAGACAGGTAAGATAGCAGGGTCCTTGAGTAGCTGCTGAAGTCTGTCACAGTGTGGTCGTGCAGAACAGACTGAAAGACAACATCAACTGGGAGCCTTGGAACGCGGCCAAACATCAAGTGGAAGGGTGCATAGCCGGTTGTTTCGTGAGCAGTCGCGTTGTATGCAAATGTCAGCGTCTGGATCTGCTGTGGCCATTCTTGCTTGGCTCTCAGAGGAAGACTCCGTATCATGTTGCCCAGTGTGCGGTTAAAGCGCTCTGTGACTCCGTTGCCCATTGGGTGATATGCCGTTGTATGAGACTTTGCCACCCCCGACAGCTGCAGCAACTCAGACACCAGCTCACTCTCAAAATTAGGGCCCTGGTCAGAGTGGATGCGCTCAGGGAACCCGTAGACACAAAAGACACAATCCCATAACTTTCTGGCCACTTGCTTGGCAGTCTGGTTCCTGCAAGGAAAGGCAAAAGCCATTTTCGTAAAGTGGTCAGTCACCACCAGCACATCAACAGAGTTCTTGTTCTTATCCTCTGCTGACCAAAAGTCAATGCAGACCAGTTCCATGGCAGCGGAAGTTTTAATACTTTCCAAGGGGGCTCGTGCTGAGGGCTCCGGAGATTTTGCAAGTACACACCTCTCACAGCATCGCACATGCTCTCTCGTGTCTCTCTCCATACTGGGCCAGAAGAAGCGCTGTCTCGCCAGATGGAGCGTCCTCGCCTGTCCTTGATGTCCTGCCAAGTCATGAACTCCCTTCAAGGCCTCACTCCTTAAACTGGCTGGCAGTAGCAACTGGAACCTTCTCATCCTACTCACAGGGTCCTTCGTTTCTCGGTACAAGACACCATTCCGAATGACTAGCCTCTCCCAGTGTTTCAGTAATGCCAACGAACTGGGGCCCATATTGTGCCTTTCTCGTCTGGATGGGCGACGTCCGCGGACCACAAACGGGAGTACCGAAGATATCGTGGGATCCTGAAGCTGCTTATCTTCCAATTCACGCAGAGTGAGAGAGGGCAGGGTACACTGGCCTGCAGGTTGCAGCTGTTGGACATGTTGGCCAAGACAAAGAGCCCTGTTCTCCACACCACTCCTCCAGGAACTGTGAGAGGCTAGAGCAGCTTTGACTTCAGCTGCACTGTAGGAGCCTGCAGTGTAATGTGGTGGCTCGTGCTGTTGAACCGCTTGGAGGTGTTGGATGCCCAGTCTGAATGTCTGTTGCACCTCCGCAGCCTCCGCACCTTCAGCCTCCTGCACTAGGTTACCATATGGCTCTTGGATCAGACGCCTGCTAACTGAAGTGGTAAAGGGATCTCGACTGAGTGCGTCTGCTACAACATTTTTTGGGCCTGGGATGTATTTCAGGTCGAAGTTGTATGAAGACAGTTTGGCTACCCATCTCTGTTCGTATGCATCGAGCTTGGGCTTGGTCATGATGTGGGTCAGCGGGTTGTTGTCTGTCCACACAGTAAAGTCATGCCCTTTCAGCCAGTGACTGAACTTCTCAGAGACGCTCCACTTCAGTGCCATAAACTCAAGACGATGAGCGGGATATCTTTGCTGTGACTTGCTGAGGGTCTTACTGGCAAAAGCAATGGGGCGAGCCTTGTCCTCCCCTACTGGCAATTGTGACAACACAGCCCCAAGCCCGTCCAGGGATGCATCAATGGACAGGATGAATGGTCTTGAGAAATCAGGATGGGCCAATACAGCACAGTTGAGCAGATCTATCTTGAGCTTCTGGAAAGCCTTCTCGCATTCAGGAGTCCAATCCGCTGCAGTCAGTTTCCTGTACATACCCGCACCTCCACCACTCCGACCAGTCTGGCCTCTCCTCTTCTGGCCTGCCGTCAAAGCAAACAGGGGCTTGGCAATGGCTGAGCAGCCAGGAATGAAAGACTGGTAGAAGAACACCATGCCAAGAAATGACTTCAGCCTCTTTACAGATGGGGTACGACCATCCTCCTCCATCAGAGCCTCCTTTGGCATCTTGCAGATGACATCAACTTTGGTGGGATCCACCGCAACCCCACTTTGGTCGATGACGTGACCAAGGAACCTCACTGACCTCATCAGAAGGTGGCATTTCTTGGGGCTCAGCTTGAGGTTGTTGTCTCTGAGCTTACCGAAGACCACTTGGAGCCTGTTTAGTGCTTCCTCTTCAGTGGGCGCAAAGACAAGTAGGTCGTCTAAGTAGCAGAGCAGGCTGGTGAAGTTAAGGCTGCCAAAGATGCTCAGCATCATACGCATGAACGATGCTGGGCTGTTACAAAGCCCCTGCGGCATCCTGTTGTACTCATACAAACCAACAGGTGTCGTGAAGGCTGTATACTTCTTGTGGTCTTCACACATCGGAACATTATAGAAGCCAGAGGTCAGATCCATTGTACTGAAAACAGCATTACCTCCCAGTGCTGCTAGACAGTCGCCCTGATGAGGCAGTGGGTGAGCATCTTTTAAAGTCCGTGCATTCAGCCACCTGAAGTCTGTGCAGATTCTGAGCCCACCATCTTTCTTCCACACCATGATGAGAGGGGATGCATACTCACTGATGGACTTGCGGATGATCCCTCTCTCCTCCATGTCTGAGAGCACGCGTCGTAGCTGTTGGTAATGTGCAGGAGGGACTCTCCTATATGGCATGCGAAATGGGCGATCGTCTATCAGGCGAATGCTGTGCACAAACCCTCTCGCCTCGCCACAATCAAGTGAGTGTCTGGAGAAGATGTCTTCATACTCTCGAACCAGTTCGACAAGACGTTTCTTCGCCCAAAAGCTGGCTTGGCATGAGTCAATGTCCAAATCGCTCAACCCCAGGTTTGACAGTCGTTCTTTGAGGTCAGCGTCCTTGGCAGCTGGAACTATAACACTCTCTGGCTCCAAGCCCTCCATCTCACACAGACCTTGCTGAACGTTGAAGTCCTCCACAGCAAGACACGGGAACACATCAGCGATGATGGCATTACGTCTCAATGTGATTGGCTTCGGCGAAAGATTTGTCATCTTCAAGGGCACCCACCTGTCAGCCCACATCGCAGTGATGACACGACCCACAAGGACATCCCGTGGACCTGACCTGGAACCACATGGCTCCACAATGACTGTGCTGCCTGGAGACATCGGCACCTTGCTGGACAGCCTACCCCACACTAGGTGTTCGTGTTGCGGTTCCAGTGTGACAGCATGGGGCAGCTTCAAAGGGCCGATCTTGTCTGGGACATCCTCACTCTTCCATCTTGTAGTGCAGGACAGCATATCAAGGAACTGGTCACAGTCTGACGGTACTTTCTTGCCTCCAGCTGATATGAGTCTCCAGTAGTTTTCATCGCTCTTCATGGTACGTGCAAGGTGCTTGAGGACGTTTGAACCGATGATGAGTTCATCACGCTGGCCCGGCACAAGCAGAACAGGAACAGCGCACTTCACTCCATACACAGACAGCGTCAAGTTATAAACACCTTTGGGACGTGTCTGCTTTCCCCCACAACCCACAAGCACGATTCTTTCGGCTGATTCAGGCTCTTTAATAAGGACTCCCGCCACCTTGAGTAATGCTTCAGCCCCCTCACTCATCGTACAAGCCATTGATCCTGAGTCAATCATGCCCTTCAGCTCCACCTTGTCATTAACCACAACCTGGACGTAGAATAATTCACTGAAAGCTGGCACCTCTCCAGACCCTTGAACCACGACCTGAAGACCTTCTGGTACGGCTGAACAGGCATTAACATAAAGTAGCTCCAAGTCCTCGTCTCCAATGAGGGTTTCATGTTGATCCCCCACACTGCCCCTCTCCAAGTGTGGGCTCTCTAGTTTCCCGCCGGCGGCCCTCGTCTGGCATCAGCCTGGCCCACCCGCTTCCGTCCATACTTGACACAGTCCTTCTTCCAGTGACCAGGAGCAAAACACGCGAGACACAGGTTTTCTCTCCTGCAATGTGCGAGCGTGGAATGTCTGACATCGTCACAGACTCTACAACTCCTCCTCTGAAAGGGCATTGGAGCATATGATGGCTCTTGTGCAGGGGCTTGGACGTTCTGACGCACCACCAAGTGATCTAGAAGACTGATCAGTGCATTCATGCTATTCACACCAACAGCTGCGGCAGTGGCTGGAGTGGCGTGACTGGACTGGGGAGCTTGAAAGCATGCTGGTGACTGTGCATGTTGTGGAACAGACTGTGCATGGGACGGTTGAGGCACAAACAGTTCTGCTAAAGGTGAAAGCTGTGATGTTGGCGTCTGAACTGATGCGTTAGCAAACATAGTGGCTTGAGGCAGAACGAACCCCTGGGAAAAGGGCAGCTGAAACTGGGACTCTGCTGGCGCTGGTTGAGACAGCTCTGGCTCTCGTGACATGGCTGACTGGGTGTGAGTGACTATGTGTCTCTGTGGAGTATGAGAACTGGTCAGCGTGCGCATCCTGAGTTCCCTCTGGTAGGCGTCAATGCGTTCCTGGACCTCGCTCGTGGTCCACTCCTCAGCCGCCTTGAAGCTGAGTCTGTTAGAGAGTATGGGGTCTGGGCAAAACTTGATGAACATCATGCATACCTCCCGTCCCGGATCTTCAACACTTCGTTTCTGTCTCTTTAGGCACTCGTCAGCGATATCAATGGCGTTATTCAACCTGATCCAGTAGTCCATCACCCCTTCGTCTCGCAGTGGCCTGGTGTTGTAAAAGTCAGCCATTGGCATGGATGAGTAGGTCAACTCACTAAAGTGTTGTTTTAGTATGTCATAGACAAAGTCAGGAGTTGCGTCAGTAGAGTTATGTCGTAGAGTAACCCGCACTACATCTCTAGCCTTCCCCCTTAGCTTAGCTAATATCTCCTGTAGCTGCTGGTGTACTGGAACATTACTCTTACGAAAATATGCCCCTACCATTTCCACCCACTCCCGGACAGAACACTTATCACTGCTATCACCCCTATAAATAGGTGGCTCCTTAGCATCAGATTGCATTACTAGCCTAACACCGGACAAATTAAACTCCGTCGGTTGCTGTTCAGGCTGTGAACCCCCCTTTTTTACAGATGTGTCATGTGCTGTTACATCACTGTTACGTTGCAGCTGGTCTGCAATAGACTGGCCAATTTGGCTGGCTAACTCTGTAATAAGGGCTCTTACATCATCACTAGACGCTGATGTGGTACGCTGCTCACTTGGTGAAAGACTGGGGGGAAACTGGACACGACTGGAACATGCCCTGGGCGTTCTCAACCCTCCCACATCAGGCGACTGAACCTCGTCCATGAATAACCTCCCCCTTCCAAACCCCACAGTATCATACACATCTCTATCAAAAACCCCCGTACCCACTGGTGTATTTACTGAGTCCATTGTGCAATACTTGGGTGAAACAATGCAGTCCCCACGGCGATCGAAGTGGCGTCGATACTCGAAGAATCCAGAAGGTCACGGCACCAATGTAACCCGTCTTGTCTTTCTGCGTTGTGTTCTGGGTTGTTCTCAAGTAGACACGGGGGCACAGGCTGTCACAATGCAGTTTATTATCTGCGGTCATAAACAATATGGCAATGAGTGTTGCGTGACATCAGGTTAGCATCTCAGTCAAATCCAGTATTGCTCTGCTTGTATTCACATTAATCACATTTAACCTCTTTTCATAAAGAAAAACTACATACATTTGTAATCAAAACAAATACAAAAAAATATCACAGATATTCCCAATAGAAAAACACATTGTAAATTCCCCTTAGTCATACATTAATTCCATTATATAAACTACACATATATTCATTGTCATCTCGAACCAATATGCACAAACACACAAAAAAACATACCTGCGGTCATAAACAATATGGCAATGAGTGTTGCGTGACATCAGGTTAGCATCTACAAAAAATAGCATCACGTCAATACAATGTTAATGGCCTGCCGTACAGCTAGCTCACCACGTGCTGCAGCAGCTACCGAACAGCATTTAACATATAATAAACACAATATCGCGGCTCGTAGTTCATTAAGACTACTGCTGTCACGACTGGTAGGAAGGATGATGGAGACGAACGTGGAATAAATCCTTTCTTTTAATAAAGTAGAGTCAGGATACAAAGAAACAGGTGAGACAGCATGTGAAACACAAACAATACCGGACACTGAACAGATAACAGACAGGAACTCAAATACACTGTGATGATGACTACAAATGACAGGCAGCTGTGAGGAAGTGATCAGTGTCCATGGAAACAGATTGGTGGCGGGAAACAGACAAGGAACCACAGGTGAAGACAGGAGACACAGATGATGAGGACGAAGGACTGTGACATAACGCCCCCCTTCAATTAGGCGCGACCTCGCGCCGTAGAACTACAAAGGGGTGGGGGGGTGGGCGCCCTGGAGGCTGATGAAGGAGTGGCCGATCTGGAGCAGGAAGCCTCCAGGGCGGAGCAGGACGTGCAGGTGGCCAGGGCGGAGCAGGATGTGGGCGTGGCCATGGCGGAGCAGTCGGACCCTCAGGCGGCCACGGCGGAGACGACCCTTCGGGCGGCCACGGTGGTGAGGACCCTTCGGGTGGCCACGGCGGAGACGACCCTTCGGGCGGCCATGGCGGTGAGGACCCTTCGGGCGGCCATGGCGGTGAGGACCCTTCGGGCGGCCATGGCGGTGAGGACCCTTCGGGCGGCCATGGCGGTGAGGACCCTTCGGGCGGCCATGGCGGTGAGGACCCTTCGGGCGGCCATGGCGACCGTGTCGGAAGGGCCTCCACGATCCCCTCAGAGGACTTATTGCCCCCCCCCAAAATTTTCTTGGGGAGGTCAGCACTGGACTGGACCCGCGGCGAAGAGGACTCTGAGCTGACCGGGGCCAGCGGCGAAGGCGGTCCTGGGCTGGACGGGACCAGCGGTGCAGGAAGCTCTGGGCTGGACGGGACCAGCGGTGCAGGAAGCTCTGGGCTGGACGGGACCAGCGGTGCAGGAAGCTCTGGGCTGGACGGGACCAGCGGTGCAGGAAGCTCTGGGCTGGACGGGACCAGCGGTGCAGGAAGCTCAGGACTGGACGGGACCAGCGGTGCAGGAAGCTCTGGGCTGGACGGGACCAGCGGTGCAGGAAGCTCAGGACTGGACGGGACCAGCGGTGCAGGAAGCTCTGGGCTGGACGGGACCAGCGGTGCAGGAAGCTCTGGGCTGGACGGTACCAGCGGTGCAGGAAGCTCAGGACTGGACGGGACCAGCGGTGCAGGAAGCTCTAGTTCCTCCCACTGCAACAGCGAAATTTGGAAGCCACTAAGCTCGGGCACCGGCTCCTGAAGTTCTGGAGTGACAGGAGAAACTGTGAGGGAAGACCCATACATCAAAAGGGCTTTGTCCAAAAAGTCACAAAAAGGTAGATTCAAGTCTCCCAATAGCAGGGTCCTATTGACCAGCAATTAACTGGTCCCGGGGATCGTCCAGTCCGCACCAGAAGCGCTGCTTCAACTCGTTCTCACTCCAGTACACATCTTGATGGAGGTGGAGGTACAACTCAACGAATTCCTCCATGGAACACCCATTCTGGTTAAACAGAAAGGCATCCATAGCGTCGTCCTCCATTACTTTTTGGGTCCGGTATTCTGTCACGACTGGTAGGAAGGATGATGGAGACGAACGTGGAATAAATCCTTTCTTTTAATAAAGTAGAGTCAGGATACAAAGAAACAGGTGAGACAGCATGTGAAACACAAACAATACCGGACACTGAACAGATAACAGACAGGAACTCAAATACACTGTGATGATGACTACAAATGACAGGCAGCTGTGAGGAAGTGATCAGTGTCCATGGAAACAGATTGGTGGCGGGAAACAGACAAGGAACCACAGGTGAAGACAGGAGACACAGATGATGAGGACGAAGACTGTGACAACTGCAAGATTCACTCATCATCATAGACACTCTTACACTGTGATAAGTCAACAAATAAGTGATAATAGTAACTTATATCTCCGTTTTATTATCGGAGAGACCTGACGTGAACTCACCTCAGTCAAATCCAGTATTGCTCTGACTGAGGTCAAACTTGCGCGCGCAAGTCTCCGGTCTGATGACGTCACACGCACGCACTGTACGAACCCGACGCGCAGGCAGAATGAACCCAAAACGAAACTCCCAGTAATACAAAAAGTAATATTTCTGGTGGAATTCATAAGTATACAAATAAACCTGCTACATATGGACAAACCCAGCCATTGGGTTACATTTTTAAATTACATTTTTAACCCATCGTTTGGGTTTGTCCATATTTGACCCAAAATTGGGTTGAAACAACCCAGCATTTTTTAGAGTGTAGTTTGAATATTGGAATAAACACTATAATAACATCTTAGTTGATAATTCAATATACCTACTTTATTTTGACAAAACATCACATACTATATATTTAACATATGAGCAGAAATTGGCAAACAAAAGCTTATTTGATGTGACAGTAGTCTTTTTTACAGTAAAAACTATAATCTATCCAAAACTAATCAACGAAATCTTGTCTAAACATTCATATTTCGTCTGTAACATATTGTTTTTATGATTATATTAGCATATAAATGTTAATTTGCAGTTTAATACGTTGCTTGTGCAAAGACATTTTATTTCAACATATTTAAGTCGATTTTTACTCATCTCAGTATAGCAATATGGTTTGGTAAAAGCTAAACTAGTAGATGTGTTCATGTAAAAATAACATGTTTACTAATGTAGGCTAAGTGGAGTGTGAATGAACTGCACAGATGCAAGCTGTTCTGAAGTAAACAACAGCACATCTGTGCAGTTCATTCATTCATACACAGACACACAATTCATATTTAAACAGTCTTTTTTTGCGGTTTACAGACACTATTGCATATCGCTATTAGAACAAAGCACTTAAAGGAACACTCCGACTTTTTGGGACTTTAGCCTATTCACCTTATCCCCCAGAGTTAGATAAGTCCATACATACCTTTTTCATCTCCGTGCGTGCTATAAGTCTATTTGACGCACCCACCGCTAGCCTAGCTTAGCACAAAGACTGGATGTAAATGGTTGCAGCTAGCATACTAATCCAAATAAGTGACAAAATAACGCAAACATTTTCCTATTTACATGTTGTGATTTGTATAGTCACAGAGTGTACAAAAAACAAAGTCACATGAGAGACAGACATATTTTAACCGTATAAATACTGGGACCTATATTCTCTGAAGGCGAAGCACTGCTACTTGGGCGGATTGATAACCGCAGCACCAGAGACGCGCCGTGGTGAGGAGCAGAGAGTTGGGTAACAGAGTCAGCAATTTATAAATAGTAAAAGCATAGTTTACAATCATGGGTTTTCGCTGTATTGTAAAGAGCTGTGACAATAAACAGGGGAGACCAGGTAATACCATGATGTTTCATAGAATTCCAACTAAAAACGCTGACCGGATGAAGAAATGGCTACTTGCTCTGGATATTTAAGTAAAAATCATCTGAAATTTCCTCAAAATCAGCCATGATCACCATTCACGTCCGCTAATAGATAGTTAGTCACCTTGGTTTTGTTGACAGAAGAAACAACGGCGCGTCTCAGGTGCTGCGGTTATCACTCCGCCCAAGTATCAGTGCTTCGCCTTCAGAGAATATAGTTCCCAGTATTTATACGGTTAAAATATGTCTGTGTCTCATGTGACTTTGTTTTTTGTACACTCTGTGACTATACAAATCACAACATGTAAATAGGAAAATGTTTGCGTTATTTTGTCACTTATTTGGATTAGTATGCTAGCTGCAACCATTTACATCCAGTCTTTGTGCTAAGCTAGGCTAGCAGTGGGTGCGTCAAACAGACTTATAGCATGCACGGAGATGAAAAAGGTATGTATGGACTTATCTAACTCTGGGGGATAAGGTGAATAGGCTAAAGTCCCAAAAAGTCGGAGTGTTCCTTTAAGAATAAAGAACTTACTATACACAATCCTCAGCTGGATCCGTTGCTCCTCGAAATTAAACTAAACCAGCACTTTTGAGGTAAATTTCCCAGGATTATTCCTCACAGCGAAGCAAGACGACGTAAAGTAGCCTACACAAGTCTGATTAAACTTGATGTGTTTTATCGAGCTGATGTGGGCGTTGACATGTTTGCATGGATTGCCTCAGATAATTTGCGTTTGAATATCGCGCGCTCTCCGTGGGCGTGGTCACACTAGCAGGTAATGAGCTATAATGAGCTGAAATGAGAACGACTGACATCTCTCTCTTTTCATACAGATTACATTAACTGAGAATATTTGTTCTATGTTAAATATAAATTACCTAATTTAAAAGAAGAGAATTCAAGCTTTAAGCCTGTGTGCCTGTATGCCGGTGTGACAAGTATTCGCTGAGTTAGTTCATTTTCTGACACATTTCAGAATGAACATCACTGACAGAGAGAAGGCAGAACTTGCATCATGTTTATTTTTCATTATTTGGCAAAAAGCACAACACTTTGTTTTTATTGTGAGTATACACAAACAAAAAATAGACAATTAACAGAATCGAATGATGTATAACACTTATATGTAAGATCAAAATCAACTGAGTGTTTTGAGTCTCTTTTGCAGTGATAAGAAAAAAAAGCGAGCTGGTCACGCTGGCGTGCTCGCCGACCCCAATG
>JARPMJ010007040.1:0-46780 GCA_033366665.1 Phoxinus dragarum
TTCTAAAATTCTCATGTCACTCAGCGTCTGTGAAGTGAAGCAGGACAACATCCCACCAGTCCTTGTTTTGGATTCTCATCCACAGACGACTGGTTTTGGCCGTGGGGAGGGGCATTTTTACTGCGTGATAAATATAAGCAGCACGGCAAAACGGTTCAATGCTCATTGTCTCCAAATCATGACCAGAGACGGATTAATATTACGTCTGATGTTTAAAACAAAGAACCAATAGAGAATAGTTATGCGCGAACAGCGGGAAACGTGTGACAAACGCGCACATCAACCCGATTACTTTATAAGTCGCGGGGCTGAAGCCAACTTTGTGTTGAATGCTCAGAGCACGTTATAAAGCGTATTCTTAAAATACACATTTCTGTTTTAATAAATGCTCATAGTAAATCATAGCATATTGCCTAAAACATAACTTGGTAGGTACAAAAATAATCAGTGATACATTTGCGACCCATTAAAAATTAGGGTCGCAATGGCATTTCAAAAGGTCGCAGTGTAGTTCCCTGCAATGTGGTGGAAGGATATTTTTGAAAGAAAAATGAAGAAAAATTAAATTGTCTTTGTGAGCTCTGACTGTGGGTGCATCCAAACCTCCCTGTGTGGGGTGGAATCTTGTCACAGAGCTTTTAATCACCATCTTCATTAAGGAACTACTAGTAAGTGCTGGGCGGTATGACCAAAAATGTATCACAGTAGTGTTGTCACGATACCAAAATTATGACTTCGATACGATACCAGACTAAAATACCTTGATACCGATACTGAATCAATACCATGGAAAAAAAACTAAAACAGTAAAAGTAATTGAAAAATATGACAGAACTTACAATTCATTGTTTTATAAAAAAAACAAAAAAAAAGCCCTGCTTTTTGACCATTCCTTCCCCTTTAAAAAATAAAATAATAATAATAATTACATGCCAGTGTGTAGGCCTACGTTCTTACAAATATGTTTGCAACATTGACATTATTATCGATCATGTTAACATTTGCTAACCTTTCACAATTCTGAACAGGTGTGGGATGACCAAAATCTTAATGAAACGAGTTAGGCTATTGAATTTTTTTTATATATATAATTTTATAATTACAATATAGATATTTCATTTAATTTGATCTTTGCTATTAAAAATAAGCAAAAAAGCTAATTACAAACAATGACAGATAAAGAGACAAATAAAATAAACAGTGCTTAATTTCTTTTTTGAATGCTACAGTTAAATAGCCTAGTAGTGTACTGTAGCTGAAAAAATAAAGTCTGCACTCTATAAATTAACTATAGACTGATTCTTAATAAATAGACCAAATTTATTCAGTCAAGCATTGGGTAATTAAATGTTAATGAAACAACAACAGAAAATAGACAGTCACACAGAATATTAGGCTGCTGGTCCGGCCCTTTAAGACCTTGCACGTAGGCTACCCAATGGAACACATACGATTTATTTTTACAAACGGTTTTCGTTCACTAAAGACATACCCGATTGTGTTTACGTGAATATCGCCAGCCCAGGACGTACATTTTTACCAATAATTTTGAGTATTCAATCCTAATAATGCGCGAAAGAGAACTGAAGTGGCGATCGCATGCTGTGTGAAAGTGTGAAAGGACTGTGCGTGGTCTGAGCCCAGCAGCGCAAGCACGTCCCGCGCTTTATTTTCTCATGCGTGCATGTTTCGCTGTGCGTAATATATTTTACTGTTCTGCTTCCGTTGTTTAGTGAATGAAAACAGTGGAAGCAGAGCTCTGCACGCACACACACACACTGACTCCGGCGGTCACACATCAACGCAAAATAAAGAAATACTGCTCTTATTATTTAGAGTGCTGTCACTCTTAAAGTACCGGTACTAATAAAATTTCATATCGTAACGATTTTAATAGCTGGGTATCGCGATACCTTTCTAGTACCGGTAGGCCTATATCATGCAACACTATATCACAGTATTTTTCAAAATTATACCGGTTTCACGGTAAATGACGGTTTTTTTTTTTCAAGCATGACTGGGTGTTAACCATATTTTCGACAGAGAGAGGAAATACTGCAGTAGATTGACTTAGAATGCCCTATTTTACTGTCATGAGTGAATATTGTAGAAGCATTTCACACTAGTATTAGGATAATACAGGTTTGCAAGGCCACACAAAATGATGCTTTTTACAAAGAGGAGCCGGCCGAAATAGCGGTTTCCTCTGTAACGGCTGTAAACAAAGCAGCGCAGATAGGGGTGGGCGATATGGCAAAAATATCATATCACGATTTTTTTCAGGAAAATCACGATTCACGATTTTATCACGATTCCTTTTCATGTTGGTTTTACTATTTTGCAAGTGACTGAGCATCACAGCCAAACTAATGTCCCTATTTAAAAAACAAAGCCTTAGGTAACAAAATATAAAATAAAAAATAATGGCAGACATTTAGGCCAAAGTGGCAAAGATAAAAAATGTCTTTGTTATTAAAAATTAAGAACAAAGATACACAACTTAATATACAAATTAAATAAACAGTGCTTTATTTTTTCAGCTACAGGTGTATTTAACAGCATGGAAGAAAGTAATTAAATTAACAAATATGAAAATAAAACACAACAGACTTCACTGTATAAATTTTACATTGATTCTTATTAAAGCTACTATTAAAGTTCTCAGTCAAGAGCAGTGAGTGAGATGCTCTTTGTATTTTGTTGTTTTATTAACAGGGATAGTTCCCCCAAAAATTTAAATTCTCTCAAGCCGTTTTAAACCCGAATAAGTCTCCCTCTTCTGTTGAAAAAAAAAGTTATTTGGAGGAATGTGGGTAACCAAACAGTTGATGTACCCCAGTGACTTCCATAATAGTTTTTTCCTACTATGGTAGTCAATGGGGACCAGCAACCGCCCGGTTAGCCACACTCCTCAAAATATCTTCTTTTGTGTTCAGCACAAGAAAGAAATTAATACAGGTTTGGAACAACATTAGAGAGTGAGCAAATAATTACATACATTTTTTTTTTTGGGGTAACTGTCCCTTTAAGGACAAGCGGCAGCATGTTTACTATTAGGGCTACTGTCACTTTAAGATCTGCGCACAACGAGTCTACACGCATTTGACAAGCAGATTTTTTTCTTAATTTTTTCAATTGTTCTTTCACTTTAGACATAACCAACTTTATGTAAACCTTGTGTGTATTTGACAGTATTAGTGCAATAAGACTCGAAAGATAACTTAGCCCAGTAATCAGACGCTGTTAGACAGGCTTTTAGTGCATGTGCGCGCGTCGGGTGTTTGCGCTCAGTTAGAACAGCGCATCAGCAGCGAATGACATGTTTAACTGGCAAGGCTTTAAAGCACATGCAAATAATTAATTGTTATGAACTACAGTGTCCCGTTCCTCTGCATTTCATGTGAATATACGTTGCGCTGTACAGTAGGCTATGTTGAGACGGAGGCGCCAGAAATGCAAACTGATAAAATGCACGATCCTATGATATTTCTTCAAAAGCAGATCGTGGAGACATTTTAATCGTCCACGATCAAAAATCGTAATATCGCACACCCCTAGCGCAGCACTCATAAACGCTGCTTTAACAGGAAAGATAAAGAAAGATTAAACTAAAATAACAAAAACTTTTCTAAAGACAGTCAGTTCCCCTTAAAGATACATTCATATAAAAACACCTGCCCCGCGTTTTGACTGAAGCATGCAGTGCTCATGTTTATTCAACGATGACAAACCCTTTTGGAAAAACTATTTGTGGCGGGCGGTGTTGATATTGTGAACCAATGTATGGGAAACGAAACACTGTAATATAGTTTAACCTATCATCAATCTTTACCGTCACACTTATTTTATTAATTAACGATTAATCGCATCCAAAATAAAAGTTTGTGTTTGCATAATAAATGTGTGTGTGCTGTGTATAATTTTTTTTTATATTTAAATACACACACATGCTTGTATATATTTAAGAAATATTTGCATGTATATAGTGTTTCCCATACATTCATTAATTTGTGGCGGCCCGCCACAATATCAACGCTGACCGCCACGGATTGATTTTCAGATTTTTAAACTATTTAATATGGGTAAAATTGTATTTAATTGTAGAGCTGCGCACAGCTTGCTCCCTCCCTCTCCCTCTCTCAAACTGACAACGGAGGCGCGCGCGAATAGCCCCTCCTCTTCGAGTACGATCTGAATAAAAAACATGCTAGCATGCGTTGGAGGCGGAGGACGGATTGTTGCCGGTGCTTATTCCCCCAGCGAAGATTCCAGAATCAATCCGGAGTTGAATGGTTAGTTTAATGAACACTGTTGCACAACATAACTCTGAGAAGTTAGTCCATGTTAAACGCTGTCACGTTTCCATTACAGATTCGCGAAAAACTTTTGCGATTTTTCTAAATATCGATAAAAAACTATTGCGAAATGACAGCATTTCCATTAACCGATGTTATGTAGGGCTGGGTACCGAGTCTCGATACTTTTTAGGTACCGACCGAATTGCCTCGATACTATCGAGTATCGAAAAATTACATGTTGTTCGGTTCCAGATTTCGATACCTAAGGAGTTAACTCGTCAACGTCAGTGCTCAAACAAATACATATGAAATGCACAACGACACACATAAAGTCGCTCACGCACATACACGCAAACTCTACACACACGAGACGCGCGGAACTCACTCATATGAGACGTGCGCGCGCTTATTTGAGACGCGAGCACACACACACAAACTCTCCGTGCACATATTCATATGAGACGCGACCACACACACATAATACCTTAAAGATGTGGAAAAGTCGATCAAAAGTGCGGGTACATTTCTCCAGGCTCGATGCCAACAGCGCGCGATGCAGTATTTGCGGTAAAATAATTGCTGCAAAGACCGGTACCACGACAAATATGATGAAGACCTTGACAGTGCACGGAGTAATCATAAGAGCATAAAGTTGCTCCGTCTTCGACTGGTAAATGAAGAGATACCTTGTTGATCACTCTGCAGTGTTTATATTCCAATAAATAATAACCTACTGAATGTACACTGCTGTTCAAAAATGTGTTGGTTAATCAGAATGTTTTTTTTTCAGTAAGGATGCATTAAAGTTATCAAAGGTGACATTAAAACGTGTAATGTTACAAAATACTTCGTTTTTAAATAAATGCTTTTCTTTTGAATTTTTTATTCATCAAAGAATCATGAAAAAATGTATCATATATTCCAAAATATTCAGCAGCAAACTGTTTTCATATTTCTGAAGGGTCATGTGACACTTAAGTAGCCTAATGATTTTGAAAATTCAGCTTTGACATCACAGGAATAAATTAGGCTACATTTTGAAATATATTCAAATAAGATTTTAAATTGTAATACTATTTCACAAAATTACTTAAGTTTCACTGTATTTTTTATTTTAAAAATTCAGCTTTGGTGAGCATGAGCTCTTTTTAAAACATTTTTTGTTCCTTTGTACTTTTTTTGTGCACTGGCTAAGGAGCATGAGTCAAACTGAAAAAAATAAAACCAACGTTTTTCTGAGGTTATGTAATCTTGTTAAAATGGATTTCATAAAATTGGTATAGAAAAAAGTATCATTAGGAACCGGTATGGAAACTGAGGTATCGAAATTGGCACCGGATCGAAAGATTTTGAACAATACCCAGCCCTAATGTTATGCGACTAAAACATGATTTTTTTCCTCTCGCGACCAGTCATTCCAAAAATCATGGCAACGGACGTTGGTAGGTTTATATATATATATATATATATCACAGCCACCGCACTAGACATTATTATTATTAATGTATAGAGACGTAGGCCTAAGCGTGTTATCCAAGCATTAATGGCATGGAAATACCCTTTGTGGCATTTCTTTGAGGTTTAGAATCCAGTATTCCTGTAATTATTTTGTATTTTATGTAAGGAGTCAATTATTCCGCTTATACTACAGTTACCACACCTCGAAATATTGTTCAGATGATGTATTTCAAGACGTTTGTAAAGTTTTTGTCATTAAAACGCTCTTGTATGTAGGACTAATTCCTTGCGCATCTAAACCCATGCTCCGTTGCTAATTCCAGAACGTCATTTTAGAGTTAGTAACGGAGGTTTGAGCCGCTGATAGCAGAGTAATGCTGGACACAGAGTTAACGACTAGAAACATTCTCTGACTGTGAATGCAGCAGATTTTAAACACCGCTGTGATTGTGAACACAGACTGAACGCATTGAAAACGTGTGCATGATCACTCATAAGTATCAAATTACATTCATAACTGGCCTTACAGTAAGTGTGTCCCCGGCTTTATGCAGTTATTAATGCAGTCATGAGAGAGAGAGAGAAGCATGTGCGTCAATATTTTTATTTATTTATTAATTCAATTAGTTTTTATTAATTCGTTCATTCTTTTTTTCTATTAGTGACAGTAGACTAGACTAATTAATGAAACAAAGCCTTTTTAACAAGTATAGGCCTATCAATAATTATTTATTTGTTATATAATCTGCAATAATTACGAAAACCCGTGCAGCAGGACTATCAATTTATTTGAATAGTCAGTTTAATTTTCTATTGATTATATATATATATATATATATGACTATAGGCTATACTTTATTTATTAAAATTAAACAGCATGTTTCCATTGATTGTGAAGTTAGACATTGAAAATTGCAGATCAAGCGCATGAAGCTGCATGGTTTTTCTTTGTTATGAATTGTATCCTATTTTCCGTTATTACAGTTGACTACGCGAAGTGATATGGAGCTGTAATGCGGTCAAGACCTGTTGGTTCACAAAGTAGGGCTGGGCGATATAGACCAAAAGTCATATACCGATATAGTTAGACTGAATATCGATATATGATATATATCCCAATATTAGGGCTCCAGACTTACTTTTTGCCTTGGTTGTACTAGTGCGCCTACCTTTTTTATTTAGGTGCACACACATTTTTCCTCAGCTCACGTCGCCTTTAACGCCACAATTTCAAGGTCACCTTTTTATCATGCTCCATATACATTCATATATTATGTAAATGATTTTAAACAAGAATAAGGTGTAGGTAAATACTTTTCTTTATTTGAAGCACAATTATACTATATTATAAAAATAATAATCTTTTTTTTTTATATATATAAAAAATGTTTAAAGTGCTTCACTGAGCTGCCAAACTAAAACATTTTAAGCAAAATAAAACATTTCAAAATAGAAATGCTACGGTTTACTTTATAATTTATTGTCAGACTGAAGTCTGACATTTTTTTACATGGTAAGCATCCATGTTTACCACAACATTTAACAAACATTCAACATTGACATTCACTCAAACCACACAGTTATACAATCATTAAAACATTTATCCCTCGGCCCCACCATCCCAATTCTCTTGATCTCTGATTCAAAAGTGCTTCCCTGAAACGATGGCTGAAATAGCTCCATGTCTGGGCTGCAGCCGGAGCATTGACCAGGGAGTGTGTTGGGGGCAGTGTTGGGTATAGTTACTTTGGAAAGTAGTTAATTAGGTTACAACGTTACCATCAATTAAAAGTAATCAGTTACGTTACAGCGTTATCTATTCATAAAAGTAACGCGTTAGAGTACTCATGCGTTACCAAAAATTAAAAGCCGTTTGCAGCGCCTTACACATGCTGCAGCTTGATTGACAGACACGGTCCCCTTTAAATGCACCTAGAAGTCGTGACTCCTGGCAATGAATAACGTCAGTCATCCGACTAAATTAACACTGCAGGATAACAATAACAGGAAAGACAGTCATCAATAGGCTATTCCACATAGCGTTTTATTTATTTATCATCACAGAACATATTAATCAAAATTCACACCTTCCCAGCCCGGGTAGTAGAGATGCGCGGATGGGCTATTATTTCAATTAAAAAAAAATCAATAATTATAATGCCAATATTATTTCAGTATAGAAATGCAGACATCCCAAGTCTACCGGAAGTTCCGGGAGTCTCCCGCTATTGATAGCGGCTCACTGATGCCCGCGAATTAGTTAAAATCTCCCGGAATCTAGAGCGAGCGCGCCCGCGAGACAGAGTCTGTGCTCCAAACCGCGTAGCGCGTGCACAGCAGAGAGAGCAAGAGACCGCACGCGTGTGCCTTAATGAAGCGCATGTAAACGAGACTCCCGAGGCTGAAAAGCCTCTCCACGGGTTCGCTGGAGGGTGGTGGGGTATTGAAGTGCAGAAACACTGTCTTGATCCTGGGGAAATTTTTTTATTCGGGATTTTCCTTTCCTTAAAATAACGGATTACTTTTTAAAAAAAATATCTAAGTTACTGATTACTTATTACGCACAAAACTAACACGTTAAGTTACACATTTCACGAAAAAGGTAATTAGAGTACTCTAACGCGTTACTTTATAACACGTTACCCACAACACTGGTTGGGGGGAACAGGCCTACTTTTCTTAAAGAAAAAACTAAGTGTGTGTCTATGTGTCTATTTCTTTTCATTGTTTGTTGTCTGTTTTCTCAGCATTTTGCTGATGCTGATTGCCGTGGCCTCATTTACACTGGAGGTCTTGATGCCCAATTCTGATTTGTTGTCTATATCCAATTTTTTTGACCGTCAGTTTACACGTTCTTTAAATTGTGACCCATATCCGATTCATGCATTTACACTTCACATAGATCTGAAACATCGCGCATGTTTAAAGGGGGATCTTCTTGCACAGAGGGACAAACTAAGATTGCAAGAGAGATCTCAGGACTGGTGGGAACATGCAACACGATCTCATAAGTGCGTATCTATAGCACAAATTTTATTTATTGTGCCATTTATACGGCAAAAAAAGTTCTTGCGTGCATATGATACGCACTGTTAAACTTGCGTATTATACGCCATAAATTGCGTAGCCTATACATGCATGCAAAAACTATTTTTGGCGTAAATGGCACGATAAATAAAATTTGTGCTATAGAGGCACTTTCATGAGATTGTGGCGGGTTTAACGAGGAGCAGTGGGTCCCACATTTTAGGATGAGCAAGCCAACCTTTGATATGTTGTGTCAGAGTTTGTCCACATTTCTCTCGTACGACGACAACGTTTCGTCGAGCCATCCGTCAAAAAATTATCTGCGAGCTCGTAAAAAAGCTTGCCTTATGTGAAAATGTTTTTCCTCCTGTAGCTAGACTAGTGTTTTTGTTTTTAAAGACTATTTAGCAGACGTGGGCAAAATAATTGTATAAATACAGTAAAATAATAGGCCTTTCCTATGGCTCTGTAACATTAAGTAAATGTTTGTCTCCAGATACTGTTTAAATTAATATAGATTTTTTTTATTTATTAAATTTATGTATTTTGTATAAAATTTTGCTCTGGACAATTTTTTTATGTTTGTATTCAACATAATACCTTATTATCTCAATTAAATGTACTGAAATGGATGTATATGTGACACAAAAAGGCTGTTTATTATTTTGGCCGGTAAAAAATATGCTTGGCTGGTGGATTTTTTCATCTATCAGTCCCCGTGGCAGGTGAGCCAAAAAGTTAATTTCGGACCCTGCGTGCATATGATATGCACTTTATGGCGTATAATATGCACGCACTCCACACCCCTAATCCTACCCAAGCAGTTTACAGTTCATGCAGGCAAAAAATATTTGTGGTGTTTCTCTGACTTTACCCTTTTAAAAGGGGGATAAATCATCGGCACCGTTCCTTGTTCCGCCATGCTTCTCCTTGTGAGGATTGTTTACATTAGACTAGAGCTGCTGCTGCAGCATGCACACAGTGCTTCTACATGTGGGGATTGTTTACATCAGAGTGCTGTGTGTTTTGCGCATATAGGCTACGCAGTGTTTTTTTTTAAGCGGTTGATGAAAAATAAGCTAATGCGCGTTCTAAAAATCTAAATTCAGATTATTATTATTCAGGGTATATTTTTAAGTTCCCGCGATAACACTATTGTGCATATTCATTACCGCCATGTCTATGTCTAGTGCTTGCTATTATTATGATGATGATGATTACTTTTTTTATCCCCATGGGGAAATTTTTGTTGCCTGTGTTTCAACACGTGTACTAGGGCTGAACGATTAATTGCATTTGCGATAATATTGCGATATGATGAAATGCGATTTTGTAATCGCAAAAGCTGCGATTACTCTCTGGTCACGTGACACGCGATAGTAAAGCAATCTGCACCGCAGATGAAGCATCAACTTGGCACACTACGCATAGGCCTGGCATAGGCTACAGGAAAGAACGTACAGTTTGTTTAATTTATGTGATTGTGTTATAGATTCTCTTCAACGATTCAGATAATTTCAGAATCGAGTCTGAGCTTAGTTTTAACACAGATGCGTGATGACGCTGCGTGTGCTTTAAAAACAACCGTATTCTGCTTGCTTCTAATTCCTCTGTCACACACACTCGAACCTTCCGAAAAATAGTCTTTCATACAGTTCGGAAAAGTTGAAGCGAATTGGACATTCGCGGGCTTCATTGCACTGACTAGAAGATCATGGCACTAGATGTAGATGCGCTGTGAAATACGCGCGCTTTGCTTGATGTTACTCTAGTAGTGCGCGGTCCCACCCGCCGGTATTTTCCTTACAAATGCTCTATAAAGGCATCATATGTCTTTTGGAATGCAGTTGTCTTATATATTTAAAAAAAATATGAAAACCATCGACAGAAGCTGCTTTCAATTTCAAATACTCACGCCCGCTTTGTGAAGAGCGCTCTCACATGCGGCTGTGAGCGACTCTGTCTACGTGGTTAAATATAGCCTATACTTGCATCTCAAAATGCGTTAAGACGCGAAATTAATGTAAACAGTCAGTTATGTCTTAAGTTATTAAACAGACAGGACAAACCACATCTTATATTTCAAAAGAGATCTGTGCATTAATGTGAAGCAACTTATCGTATCTAAACTGAGAAAGAAAAATCACTTAATTACAGCTCTTGAATGGAAAACATTCAGACTACTCTTAAATACTGAAAGCACTCTGTTTATTGCTTGTAATGTTTTTTCCCCTCTTTGTTATTGATAACTTTTATGTTTTGAAGCTATTCGTTTATATAGCCTATTTAAAATAACATGTAACTGTATTAATTTCGTTTTTTAATGTGTAATTATTTTTAAAAGTAGCCTACATATAATTACATATGTAATTAAATAAATATTTAAAGTTTTATTAATAAGATAAATTAATAAATAAAAAAAGTTGATCGGCTCACGAGGTGCCTAAATATTCCCATCCATATTTTACAATGATTTATTGCTTGTGTTTGTTGAATAATATAAAAGATAAAGAGCTTAGAAAATAATCGCGTATTAAATCGCAATATTGGTAAAAATAATCGCAATTAAATTATTTTCCAAAATCGTTCAGCCCTAATGTGTACACAAAGAACCAACAATATACATACATAAAATAATTAAAATAATAATAATAAAAAAAAATCTCTGAGACCAGCTCAATAAACACTAACACTACCTTTCATTTAAGGATTTTACTGCCTGTGGCAGGAAGGAACACACACACAAGTACTTTTTCAGCTGTTATTGCATTATTGCATTTTGTTAATGTCAGTTTTGCATTTGGAGAGGCAGGGTGACAACAAAATACTGTATATTACTTAGATAAGTTTTAGGCTATATTTTTGGAGGGAAAAGCTTAGTGTTCATGTTCGCATGGGTAGTAGCACTGGCTTTAGCGGCTCTAACTTAACTTTTCCATATTCATCTGATGATGGACGTCTCATGATATTTATTTTAGCACAACTGGGCGTGTGCTAAAACGTAATATTTTAGCACAACTGGGCGTGTGCTAAAACAGTGTTTCCGCTACATTCATTCAGCCGTGGTGGGCCGCCACACCAAAAATCCTCCCGCCACGGCTGCAGCTTCTCAGTGAGGTCCGTCCGATATTGTGCATACTATTGTGTTATTGTTAAGCCCCACTAAAGGCATAAAAAACATTGTAAAGCACCATAAAGTTTTCGTGCACTATATTCCAAGACTTCTAAAGTCATTCGATAGCATAATGTGAGGTAAAAAATAATATTGAAGTCGTTAAGTTAAAGTTAATGAAAACTCATCTCTCCTCAGTCATTCTCCATTCAGAACTCAAACATCGCGTCTCCTTCGGTTACGAGTAACACGATGACACTCTCCAAGATCAATGTTCACATTATTATACTTTATTTGTAGATAAAGGTCTATGGTTTGCATAAAATTACTTTATCTTACTGTTACTGGAGTTTATTGCGTTAGTTCTGTTAGATTACAGCACTGAGCACTCTGAATTCGAATTGTTCTTCATGCGCACTGTAACTGAAATGTAAAACTGTTAAAAGAAAAGGCTAAATAAACTGTTGCATAGATATAATACAGTAAGCATCAAATATCTCTTCGCTTTGTGCTTTTAAATAAAGTGTGCCAGTCAGAGAGACTGGTAGTTGTGAAACAGTATTTCGTGTGTTGTCTGTGTACTCTGCTAACACTTTTCAATGCGAAGCGCTGCTGCACGCTGTGACTTCGAGTTGCTTCAAGTGCATCATTCGGCGCACAGGATGCGCATAATCGCATTGCCGCTGTAAATTGGAACCTTTCATATTATAACTAGAAAAACTATTTTTCGATTAATCGTTTTTTAAATTGTGGTTAATTCAATATCGATTCTCAAAGGCTATGAATCGATTTTTTCCCCCCATATTTATTTATATATCACCCAAAAGCCAGTATTAGTTTTCCTACACTTCATAGGCTTGCAGCCTCCATGTTATTCTGATGCAGTGAGATTTTATGTTTGTTTTTATCTTAAACATAAAATAACCTGATCCTGTTTGATCAAGGCATGAGACTGTTCTGACTTTTTCAATAATCAATTTTTCATCTTGCATCAAAATCCTGTCTATTCATTGTATGCATTTGATATATGCTGTTTTAATGTACCCAAGTGTAGCCTACATAAAATAATAAGAGTTTAATATACTGGCTCTTAATTTCTTTTTATTAATTAACCACTCGTAAACTTATGTTCACTGTTCTTTTTTATAAATATAGGTTTTGTGTTAAATCTACAGTAGCCTATATTCATTGAGTGGAATCGAGAATCGAAATTGAATCGAATTGAGAGCTTGCGAATTGAAATCGATTCGGAACATCTGAATCGATACACATCCCTAATTATAATACTTAGGGGAGGTTTAAACACCTGGGTCAAGGGTCAAGGGGGCGTGGCCCATGGGAATATCACGCATGGGCGACGCCCCCTCCCCCTGGGGAAATGGGCCTGCCACCACAGCTGGAAAAAATCCTACAGGAAACACTGTAAAACGTAATTTCTTACGTTACCTCTGGAACAACTCGATGCGCAGCATTCACCACTCAAACTCAGCCAACACGTCACATAAGGAAAAGTTAGTATCCCAAAAATTCAATTAAATAAAAGTTGCTATAAAAGGAGTAATCGCTACGATTCACTACCGAACTAATAACTCGCGGGCGCGCTCGCTCTAGATTCCGGAGATTTTAACTAATTCGCGGGCATCAGTGAGCCGCTATCAATATGCGGGAGACTCCCGGGAGGCTATTTTTTGGTGCACTGGTTAAGCGAGTTGGTCATGAGACATACATTGCTTGAATAACAATTAAAAGAACATCCACATCAATTGTCTTAACTCACATAAACATGACAAAATTTGTGACTATCATGTCCAGTTTTGCTGCTGTTAAATAAGCCGAGAGTGAAGCGGAATTAGCTAGTAACCAGGGCTCCAGACTAACTTTTTTCACCTCCGTCCTGGAACCGTCCTGAAAATTTTTTTTTTGAACCGTCCTAAAGTGAATTTCAACCATCCCAAAATGAGCACGTTGTTTATGTACTTTGTTATTATCATCTATAGTTGTTAGTCACATTAAAATGTTTATGATATATAGTGGTGCACGATATATCGGCCGCCGATATAATATCGGCCGATATGGTCATTGTTTTACACATCGTTATCGCTCCGATGTCAAAATAGGGCCGATGTGAACAGGCCGATTATCATTCCTGTGTATTTGACGTGCGTGTGGGGGCGGGGATGTTTGTTTTTGCACGAGCGCATTTCGCTGTGAACAGCGCTCGTGTGTAGGGGCGCGCGCTTTACAGAGGGTGCACCCTTTATCACGTCTCTCGTCAGAGCGAGGGGAATAACTGATACTGTGGGAACCGTTTTTATGTGTAGTGGTGCGTACTTTATAGTGGGCACACGATCAACATTTGTTATATCACCCGTGCTGGACGGGGCGAGGTTTGAACCCGTGTTTGTGTGTAGGGGCGCGCACTTCATTGTGGGCGCGCGAACTAGTCATTAACTAACACCGTGTCCTAACTACACGCGACACGCGATAAAAGGTATCTTTTCCATGTTAATCAGAGTTTATGTCCTAACCAGCCGCGACGGCGACACGCGACGATTCTATTTTAGAAACTGTTTCTGTTTATATACTGTCTATGATTTTTCCGCGACGTCACGCTGGAACAACAAACACAACGCGTGGCAATGATAATCTCAGGCACTGTTTATGTGCTATATTTAATGTTAAAAGCGTGTAATGTGACTTTGAATATCATTTAGTGCTCCCAGCTTTGTAGCTGTAAAAGCAACAATGGATAATTCACCTCAGATCTTGAAATTAAACAAATGGAAGGAAACAAGAACATTCAAACTGAAGAAACAAATGTATTATTTGACAAAGATTGTTTAAGTAACTCAGTAGCCTATGTATTTGAATACTGTTTAAATGGTGTAATATTTGTGAATTTGATTATGTAGCTACTTATCCATTTTCTTGCGATTGCCGTCAAGATTACTCTCTGGTGCTGTGCACTTGACGCGAGAGCCCATCCACACGCTGTTCTGATTGGCTCTGGGTTTTGATTGATTTGTACGCATGTCGCGTCGCGGCTAGAGTGGACAGACAAATTATTTGTCGCTGGATCTTATCGCATCGCGTCTGGTACACACGGGTAAAGGTGCCCAATATCAGTCATAAAAATAAATTACAAAAGTAAAAAAAAAAAAAGTGTTTTGGAAAATAGCTCTATTTGATTATCATAAAAATGTGTTTTCTATAGGCTATAGAGATATCGACATCGGTAAATATCGGTATCGGCCATAACAGGAATATTAATATCGGTTATCGGTATCGGCCACAATATTCACATCGGTGCATCACTAATGATATATATTATATTTATTTAGCTCCATTCAAAGTAGTTATCTGTAAACAGGTAAAGAACAGATTTAATAAAAAAATAACAGGAGTTAAATGCTTTTTTGTATTCATGCAGAACAAATCTTTTTTTTTTTTTAATTAAGAGAAAATACAGCTCAAAACGTTTCAACAATTCAATATTAAGGACACAGACCGCATTAGGTTTATTACCCACTGTCACTTTAAGACATCGGATCATGTCCAATGACATGCGGATCCAATTGCACTGATGCACATCTGATACACTCAAAACTGGTTTAAGACATAACCAACATAGTTTATGTGAATACTCTTTAAAACGGACATTTCGACATAATGTTGTGTGTATTTGTCCATTCAGACGCAAGAGAGAGCTCAATTCAGTACTCCCGCGCTGTATAGGTGTCTATGTGCATGGCTGCACGCTTCGGGTCGGGTGTGTGCACAGAAAACCGTACCGAATAGAGCTCTTTTTTTGCGTCGTCACTCTTATTGAGATCTATATGTCTGTTTTAATTTTTTAACGTTTTATGAGACATGTCAATCCGTGTGCCGCTGGGTGGATCAGCACGTTACAAGCAATGTGCGCATCTACCACAAACGCAGGACATCAGTTCTGACTGGATCGCTTCCCAAATCGTCACTATTTAACATTTTTGTCTAGTTTTTAGGAGATGCAGGGCCGTCTTGGTCTTCTGTTTGACCTCGTCCTCACCGTTGTTTAACCAGCGCAACATATTTGCGATGTCATTAAGCCATGTGATAGATGTACCGCGAAACAAGTCTACGGGTGAGTAGCCGGCCAGTGAGAGTAACTAGTAACAGCATGAGAAGACACGCTCCGTTGTAGTCAGCGCTTGGTCGGTTAATTTCGGGATTTTCTAAGTAAGTTACCCTAATAGGCTAGTAATAAATGAACACACATACAAAAATGTCTTTCGTCCTGTAGGCGTCCTGGTGAATATTTATGTTTGTCCTAAACACATTTTCTATCGTCCCCAGGATGATAGGACGCCGTTAGTCTCAAGCCCTGCTAGTAACGTTACGTTGTTACAGTGTAGTTGACTGACTGTCCTTTTAACTTTTGACAATGTGACTGAAGTATTTCTTTAATAGCGTGACAGTTATAGCAATGAGACGTATCATCTCTCCTTGGCCTGTTATATTGAAAATGTATGTTTTACAATTTTCAGTATGACGTTATCCATTGCTAAATTATGGCTTATCATAGACTAGCTAATGCCACTATCAGTGGAAGACCGCTAACGTTAACGAGCTTGGAAACCACAACGAACTTATTCTGCCTAAATAAAGTAATGATTACTGTATTTATAACTAGCATATCTCTAGTTACAGTCCATGCATTGTAAAATATAAGTTAGACTTGCGAGGAGTGAACATTTAGACAGAGAAAAAGTATCAAACGTAGCTTGTGCATAAAAGTTAGCTTTTCTTTTACACGTGTGTGAAATCCAATGACGCCAAGCGTGCGTTGCAGACTGTCGTTCAGCCACAGTATTAATGAGTCACATAATGGATTTAGATCGCTAAATAGTAGGTTTTAGAAGGCAGGCAGCAACTGATGATTGAAAATGGTTTAAAAAGTGCAGGTAAAGGGATAAGCAAGCTGACATTGTAGTATATACAGTACACAGACTGTTAAAACCAGCTTCAACTGGAAGTAAGTAAAAGTGTTAAGTGTTTTAAACCAGACTGTTTTCTGATCATTAAAAAATATATACTTTTGATGTGCAATTGTTTAGTCATTGAGACTGTAATCTAAGGCTTTTTTTAACATAATCCCTTCTGGAAAATGGTTTATACAGCCCACATACATAGAAACAGGCAGATATTTTGCTATTGAATGTTGTGTAAGTGCAGTTTATAGGAAATGGGTCTAATGTCCAGTTTATTTTCAAAATCAAAATATCGGCTTATAAATCGGCTCTTTTCGAGTTAATATCAGCATCGGCCCCCAAAAATCCATATAGGTCGGGCTCTAGTTGTCAGTACCCGCCCACTACTGAATAAACCAGCAGAGGCATCTGCTTGTTCTTAAAAACGGAATGATTCCAAATTTTTGACAGAAAATAACAACCAAGAACATAATTTACACGTAGCGTCAATTCTCGCTTTCTCTCTTTGCTTGTGAGAAAAACAGAGGCCTCTCAGCTAAACAACGGTTCAGGCACCTTAACACTACAGGTTACAGTGCGTCAAATACGCTGCGCATCCATTGAGATGAATTGTAATAGTGCAATTTAAAGACAAAGAGCGAAAATAAAGCACTGAAAATATATATGTGCTGAACTTATACTATGTGATATAGGCTACTTATACTAATGATAGACATTATTTAGGCTAGTCGCCTAGCATGAAAATTGTGGCATATGGGAGTGATTTACCAGCATTTTATAAAACGGTTAGTTCCAATCCTTGATTCTGATTGGTCAATAGCTGTGTTTTATTCATTATAAATCACGGCTATGACAGCTTCACCCAACTGTTCTATGTATCACTACACAACACCCCTAGCAACTCTTAGCAATGTAAATATGTTTGTTCTCATTGACATTGTTCATTGAAGCTAGAGTAGAGTATTGTGAGAGACTGAGTAAGCGAGTGTACCTGGCTGCATTTACAGTAGACATAGCATTTTCCTTCAGGTCAGTCCTTTATTCATAATAAAAAAGAATCAGTTTGAATGTCCGCTGCGATATCTTGTCTTTTTAAACAGTTAAGGGGTTTTCCCGTGCCTATAGTCATCTGTCAGTTGCGTCTTCCTTCTCCGTGATCACAAGTTTGAGTTTATACTTTCAATATAAACAGGGGTGCACATAACTGGTACGCAGGTACGCATGCGCGACAAAAATCAGGAATGCGTAATGCCACTTGTGTTACTACGCGCCTTTGCGTACTGTCGCCAAAATGCAACCTAGGCAGTGTTAATTAAATTTTTTCAAAGATGAAAACGAAACGATAACTAAATAAAAACCTTGTTTTAAATGACGACCACTATGACGAATAAAAACTAGACGGAAATGTAAGGGAGGGACGATTGGGGAAGTGATCCAGTCAGAACTGATTTGCGTTTGTGGAAGATGCGCACATTTGAATTGTAACGTGCTGATCTACGAGTCGGCATGCGCTTCATGCATGTCTCAAATCGTTAAAAAATGTAAACGTCTGGGAGAAAGAGAAGAGCAGACATATGGATAGATCTGAATAAGAGTGACGACGCGAAAGACAGCTTTATTCGGTATGTTTTTCTGTGCGAACACACACACACACACACGACCCGAAGCGTGCAGCCCCGCACATAGACACTGCGCGCAAGGACTGAATCGAGCTCTCTTTCGCGTCTGAATGGACAAATACACACAACATTATGTCTAAATGTCCGTTTTGGAGAGTATTCACGTAAACACAGTCGGTTATGTCTTTACAGAACGTACCGTGCATCAGTGCACACTCTTAAAGTGACAGTGCGTAATAAACCTAATGCCTTCTGTACACTTAATATTGATCAAACAACAAAATAAAAAGAGAAAATTCACTGCTGTTTAATATCTTTAATAAGGATTAATTATATTTAATTTATACAAATACATATATCTGAACAATCAAATAACACTTCAAATAAAAAAAAATTCAATCATTTTAGGTCGTTCTTTTCACGCTGATGTAAATTTAAGTGTTCGTTTATTTTTATTTTATAAGTTTGGTTTTAGTTAGTTATTTTATGCTATAAAAACGGAAATGTGACGTCATGATTGACAGCTGTGGCCACGCTACATATGGGGTGAGTACCAAACACCATCTCCTGGTACTCACCTGAGTAACTCACTGAAAAAGTTATGTGCACCCCTGAATATAAAAGTCTTCTCTGCTGACTGACTCGCTCATAAAGACTTTGCCGCCATCTATTGGTGAAATAATGCATGTAACTTCTGTTGCCGTTTATGGTCAGGGACTATTTTTTTCCAGCCGAAGGAAGGCTTTTAGTGATTTTACTTCATAAAAGTTGCAAAGATACACATTTTACGGCTTTAATATTTGCATTGTGTGGTAAGCGTTTTATAGAATAAGTCACGGCTGAAGGGGTTGCAGCCTAACAACGCCCTTCAGCCGTGACTTATTCACGATACAGCACAGCCTGGAGTACCTTATTGCTTACGTAGAGGGTTGATGTGCCAAATACACAAAACACAACTCTAAATTACATATAGAATGTTGATCCTTACTTAAGCCCCTTTCAATAAAACAACACAAATGTTTGAAACTTTGAATAAATTGTCTTATCCTTTTTTTGTCTTTTTAATCTATGTGGCTCTCATCTGGCCCCTCAAACAACAACCTATCACAAGGGAAGTTTTCAAACGATCTGCTTTGTGGTCTGTGACAACCTCCTTCACTCACACTCCCTGAAATGTGTGAAGGTCAGAAACATTTATTTCAATGACTCCTCCTGAGTGGTGGAGAGAAAGTAGTAGTTCACTGGGTCCTCTCAAAGAATCCCCCAAAATTGCATTTGGACACTTATTTACAGACCAAAGACGAATTCTTAGACAGGTCGAGCATGTCATCGCTAGCTAGCAACTCTTATTTTCTCTGGGGATATTGAGCACAATGCAGTTGAGTAATTACAATTACCTAAAGCCAAAACAGCACTACCAACACAGATCTCAGAACAGTCATGTTTTTGTGTAACCTATACCACACACACACACAGTGCTGACTTATGAGAAAACACAAGGTTTTTACAAAAACAATCCTGTAACATTTAGTACTTTTTTAGACAACTACTCATGCAGGACATCTAAAGATTATATCAATCTATCTATATATAAATACATTTTTAAAAATCCATCACAAAATGATTAAAATATAGGTATTGATCGATCACATTCTACTGATTAAAATACAACCTCTACTCATCTCCTGCATAATCAATACATCAATTAAACAAAACAGATTTCAAGTGGTTGTAATGAGTCCAGATCATGGTTCTCACACTGTCTGGCTTGAGGAGGAAATGTGTGAATGAGAGCTTATCTTTTGAGTGTGTAAATGTAGTTGTGTGTATGAGAGAGAGAAAGCCTTTATGAAAAGGCCTTGATTCGTGGGAAGTTGACGCATCACATGTCCTTGAACTATTTAAAAAAAAAATCTTAGGTTAACATTGATATGAATTTGTAATGGGAAAATGCATATTTTGCCTTCATTTTTGCATTATTTGTCCTGTGGTGTGATATCTAAGTCACAAAAGTTCAAATATTCCATATAACATGAATTCATATAAGCTACAAATGTAATAATATAAAATGAGAAAAATGGCGTTTAAAATATCTTTAGATGGATTACAGCATGTCACACCACTTGGATATGTCAATTTCCCTTAAGTTTTTCATGTCAACTACCCTTGTGAGAGGTAGGCTAAATGAACTTTAAACTCTGTTTGGCCTAACCTTAGCTAACAACTTTCAACAACTGTCACAGCTCGTTTGATAAACAGTGGTGGTTTATCATTCTCTTCAGAAGATCAATCTACAAAAAAGGAGGAAATTTCGACTTCAGAGGCAGGTCAACTCGGCATTCTCATGGAGTCTGGAAAGCTTTGATTTCTTCCACATGGTTCAAGTATTCCCAGCAGGGGGAATTTACTTACAGAAGCCCTTTAAGACTGAAATAAAAAAGTATTTCATTTAAAAAGACTTAAAGTGAATAGCTTTGCGCACAAAAAAGTGCTGTTGTTTGTAAAACAGACACACTTGCCCTTGTAACAGAGAATTCATGTTAATTGGACTAAAACTACAAAGGTTTTCTCTGGATACAGGCCACCATGTCAGGTTATTTTTCCCAGACACATTAAACAGGTGGTCCCGTCTCACAATCTGACTGACTCCTCTTTCTGCTCCCAGCCAAATGGCCCGGTGGATGTCTTCAGTCCCGGCCTTGAACTTTCCAGAGAGAAGAACAACCTTGATGTTTCCAGACACTGTTTGTCAGTAGCTTGCACTTTCTTTCACTTTTAATTTTGAACCTCCCAAAGTACTGCCAATCTAATGCCCTGCCAAGGAGAACTGAGTTCAAATTACACTTAACAGATACAAGTTAAAAGCTAAGCCGTTTAAGTTTACAATAAAGCCAGGCCTTGGGGTTTTAGAGTCAGACAAAAACAGGTACTTTTTGTGACACAGACTTATACTTCAAACTGACATTGACTGTGAGTTGCACAGACTTGCAAGGGTATCAATACTCAAATGGACCATAAAAGGATTACAGGAAGATTGATTTAAATGCCTCAAAGCAATAATTCAATTCTCTTTAAATTCACTTGGACAGCCTTCAACAGTGTGGGAGACAAAAAATAATTTCATGCAGCTCAACAGCTGAGAAATGTGGTGGCCCACACAAAAGGTATATCAAGCATGTCTAGAGAGAAATAGAACATTTTAGGATTTTTATGAGGAAAAAAACACTAGTGTCTAAATTACTTTAAGGTCAAATAATTTACCTAAAGCATAGGCTATTAAGTGCTTATTTATGCACCAAAAACACAAACAAAAGGGAAAAAAAAGTGTTGATGAGATTTCCAAATGACTGCACCGCCTTGAAAAAAATTAAAGCACTTAGTCAATGGTATTGATGTGTTACGTAACAGCTCTTCCTGTAAGGAGGGGATGTAGGACAATGATAAATCTGGATGGAAGGAAAAGTACACAACAGCTCATAATCATATGTCGAGCCCTGGAGACTCTTAAAATATCCCACAGACAGACTTTAACAATTCAATACACTTGCTGTGCAGTCAATGTCATAGAGAGCAAAACAGACTTTTCCAGTACAGAACACAAAAGGCCTCAAAACCAGGAAATAAGAGCAAACGGAACAAACAGCACAAGAGAGAGACATGGCCTTTACCATTAAGGATCAATACAGTATCCATCTATCAGACGAAGGGGGAGGTTTGGGTCTAGGAAAGTCTTTGTTTCAACCATGTTTTAACCCCATCTAGGAACAACAAGGTTTCAGAACGACAAACAGGCCCCCCATTTAATAAATTACAGTCAATGTTTTGTGGGACAGACAATATAATGTATCTTAATGTCTTAAAAAAGGGCTAAGCATGTTAAGGTTCAAAGGGCACAACAATAAAAGCACGTCATTAAAGAGGGACAATACATCACGAATGTCTCTTAAAACCATAAACATCACGTACACATGCGGAACCTGTTATATTTGAGACCTGAGATCAATGGTGTGCTGCGAAAAATATGCAACGTAACACATTATATAATGGAAAAGTACAGCGCGGTAAACTAACCACAGGTTGAGCAGGTTAATGTTCTATTACACCTAAAGCCATCTGCTGTCCACAACCAGGCAACATACTGCGCTAAATATAAATAAACCCCCGAATTATACGGAAAATAGGGGCTAGGACGAGCTGAAGGCCATAAAGAATCGCTGGCTGCGTTTCGAAAGCTGGCGTGTTGCCTAGAAAAACAGCATTTTTGGACATTATTTCGCTACGTTTCGAGACGCAGCCGATGGTTGTGCTGCGCGAGGATAGAGACGATTCTATAAAAAAAAATCTCTCGCGACGTCAGCCCGGTTCAGCGGGGCGAGGGCAAACCAAAGGGGGAGAGGGAAAAAACAACCAAATATTATGTAATGCAGCTAGTTATGGAAAACTCCCCGTGTCCGGTCTCAATGCAAAAGTTGTAACGTTAACTGTTTACCGTACGATTGCGTCATTTTTACACATACATGCGTATGTGTAATGTCAGTACTGAATAGACCCCGGAAATCAAATTTATGTGTCATTTGTTTTCTTTAAAAGATATTAGAATAAATAAATAAAATGTGTGAGTCTTAAAGGGCCAGTACGCGTTGACTGTACAATTAATCTGTATTACTGGAAATCCATGTGATGCATAGGCCTGGGAAGACATCCAATAACAGATCTTAATGCAATGCACAGGATTCGCACAGCACAGGCGAAACCCTACTGATCTAGATGCAGCAGACAGACATATACTGCGCACCCAACCCGTGATCACACGCGCATATTGCATGGGTTTAACCTACTCAATGCAAAAGCCTCTGAGTGAACGAACTCGTCTCATGTGTGATTACCAACTACGTGCTTTCGTAAAGTTGACACGTATAATTATGTCTGTGCTAGTCGGGCTGATTTTGCAACCTTGATGGTCTGACTTTCAACGCCGCCTACTTTATGAGTTTAACCAGAACAAACCGTGGAAAATAACTACCGAGAGCTAAAGGCGTCCGATCTGAGCCGCATTTATAGAGTTAACGCGCCCTCGACATGCACTATTTCACCGCACGTCGATTTAGTGCATAATTGCGTTAAAAATGTCTGAAGTTGCCTCACGCCACCGAGTTATAACTAACAAAGAGAAAAGGAGGAACCTACCACGTGATGGGGAGCCAATTCCGGGGGAAATTGATGCAATAAATCCCCACGCTTAAGAAATATAGTAGTAATAACTGACAGGCAGAAGCAATTATCCAGATGCAGATTCCACTGTTGCACGTTCAGGTGGAAAAATCCCCGGCCTCTCGCGCGCTCCGGTGTTCGGTAACCCCCCTCCTCTTCCTCCTCCCACTCCTCCAGGCTGCGTTTAGGAATCACGAAATGGGCGAAAGAAACGGGGGCAGTCGAGCTATAGGAGCCCAGTCGGCTGTTTTTCAATCGCCCCCGACAAAAGCCACGTATAAACAGAGAAATGTATCCCTTTTCCGGTCGTTCTTGGAGCGCAATCCCTTCTCTCCTTCTCCGAAAGGTCTTCGTGTTCGATTTCGGCTGTTAAAACCCCGTTTTCGTCCGTTTTTTTATTGTTGTCGTTCGAGGGGGAAGCGACGAGCTCTGAAAATGGCGGCTCGCTCCTCTCCCTCGGATTGCGAGTCTGACAAACAGAAAGAAGCGGAGCGGCGCAGTGGCGGGAGAGAGACGCGCTACTCTGACTGGCCGCTAGAGGCGCCAAGCTTCCTGACATAATGCGTCATGACATTAGGTGGCGCCAAATTTAGACGTACATCACCAAATCAATCCTATTCAAGCAGACGCATAATTGGTCGAAACCAGTCAGAATCTAAATTTTACCATAATTCAAATGTTTAAGTTTAAACAAAATAACATACTACAAAATATGGATGAAAACAGCACAGTAAGTAGTGCCTAGAGCCCTGCCTGTTGTTGCACGTTCAAAGAAGTTCTAAAACAAATGTTGTACCAGTAGAGGGAACTCAAGGGCGTCTGAAGTACTCTATAGTGACCAAGGGGTATGAAGTGTTCAAGAAAATAATACCCAGTGGAGTGGAATATGACAGAATAGCCACTATAGAATAAGTTAAACGTTATACAAGACCCCTGTGTGTAAACTTAAATACAAGATTTGTATTAGTAGTTGCAAACAGAAAGACAAAAATTAGCAACAAAGTGAATATAAATCAAAATATGCTTAACACTATGTGGCAAAAACAGCCTTTTATCATAAGAGGTTAGAAATTATGCAACCACGATGAGGAGGGTTTAGAGCTTCCTGTTTACAGGGGCCCTCGTTAATAAAAAGACAGCACCATCTACTGTTTTAAAATGGGAATACTCAATTTTTTTTTACTTTTCTGTGGCACTGTGGTATTTAGCTGACCCTTTTTTGATTATTCTAACAACTTACAGAATACATACATACTACAGAGATACTACATGAACATCACACTAAAATATATTACAAATAAATGTAAATAAACATGAAAAGAACTTAAGAGTGTCAGACCTTAGAGATGACTGGTTTCCGCCTATGGTTTACTGGAACCTCCATTATTAATCCAAATGTAACTTGTAAACTCAAAAACAAATAGACGGCAATCCAACCTGCAGTCTGAAAAACAAACAAACAAAAAAGATCGTTAGCATATACATTTATTATTTTAATAGTCCATATTCATAACAATAACATTCATGATTTTAATTGTACTTTTTATTTATAATATTATTTTTACTTAATATAAATTGCACAATTTTAAACTTATATTTTAAAAGTTTTTAAATATTACACCTACATATTCATAACATAATATAAAGCTGCAAATGTATCGTGTCTTTCACTTATCACAGTCAGATCTTTGGGAGACAATAACATGAGAGAACTTATTTCATAAAGTTAGTTCATTGAGATCAGTGAAATGTAAAAAAATAAAAATAATAATAATAATAATTCTAACAAAGTAAAATAAAAAACAACCAGCGCATTAGAAACGGCATCTGAAGCCAGATGATGGAGTTTCGGAATGTGTTTCAAAAGCACGTAAGCTGCCGTAATACGTGCGTTCAATATGCTGACTTGGTAGGCAGCTCACTAGGTTTTGAAACACAACTACAAACAATCAATTCCAATATAATAAATAAAACGTGTAGAGTATAATAAAGATATTAATAAGGTGTGCAGATATACAGCAATTTAATTAGATACGTTTTTTAAAATAAAGTTCAGTATTAATTTCGTTTACTCATGCCCGTTCACAGTAGGTTTAGCATGCTAACATCATCAGCTGACAGTCTCTGCTGTATTACAGCCTTTCTTTCATCACCACTCACATCTTGAAGACGAATTCAAAGGGTAACAATTTGGCTGACATTCTTACTTGCAACTACAGGAAAAATACAATTTTATAGTTGGTTTGATTTTATTTGGAGGTTAATTCTGATGGACTGAGAGATTTTTTTTGAACCCAAACAATTTTTGGCCTGTTGACTGCAATCTCCGGGATGAAAATACTTTGTCATTATGTCTACCGCTCATCGAATGAGATGAAAAATGAAACAACGTTTTCCTTTACACCTTATACAACATTTTACGTTGAAAATAGTATTTTTCCTATTCTAAAACAGCAAAATAAGTATATTTTACATGACAGAGTACAGAATTCACGTTCACTTACCTGCACAGATCAACCAGACTTGAGCCGGAAGTACCGCCTCATTTCAACCTATGATTGGTCAGTGGGTGGAAAGCCGTCCGCTGATTGGCTGGTTTGTGTGTTTTCTTTAGTGAGAGATGGGCGAGTGAAAGTATAAAATATATAACTTTGCTAAAGAGTTGATTATTGTTTATTTGTTTAAATTTATTGTGTATTAAATATACAAGTACCCAACACACTGTCACGTTTGAACATACCTCAGGCCTATTATATTGCTTAATATCGCAGTATCTTTGTCTGTTGTTGTCATTCTCGCAACTGTCGTAAGCTATTTTATAAATGTCAGCGCATATCTATGGAAATACATTATTATTAGACATGTATAATTAAGTTTAAAATGCCGAAGCCTTCTTACATTGTCCAGTGAAGGAACATCACATTTCAATAGGTTTTTACAGCAGTATAAATAACTGTAGCCATTCGAGTGGAATCATGGCATTTTGATGAGAACCAATGGTAGTTTTACAAGCCTATGCACTTTTGAACAGTGTTTAAGAAAAAGCCAAGTTTAGATAAGTGTACAGGTTTCGTATTTTTCTTCAATGAATACATCAGGACTTTCAGTCAAAGTTGTTTATTCTATTACCTTTTAATTCCTTAACATGTACAATAAGAAGCATTTAGCATAGATCAAAAACATTTTATAATAATAAACATGTTCTGGTAAAATAAAATCCATGAAAGATACTTTGTGCACATTTTCTATGTTCATCAGTATTATCCTCAACAGCACCAACATTTCAGAAAATTGTCTCAAGAAGTCTGACCACTGGTCACTGTGCCATACAATAGTGTTGTAAATTTGGACATTGTGGTATGGGTTCCTAAACACACAGTAAGACTAATGTGTGCCAAGGAAACCACCACACCCATACACTTATTTAATCAACAATTCTCTAATCAATGTCTTGCAGCTAGGCAGAAATATGGATGCAGATGTTTTGAAGGTTCATAACTGTTAGAGTAAAACAGATAAATGTGTGAGTGGCAAATTGTTCTGAGAAAAAAAAAATTAAAACAAGTGCTTATTGAGTATCACTCACAAGTTTTAAAATCTGGTTGGGGAAATAACTGCATCATCCAGAACTAATACTTTCTATGGTTAACTTTCAAAAAGATTTTTCTTCTAAACAGATGGCAATCTGATAGAAGATATGCAGATTACGTTGAATCTCTTAAGCCAAACACTTTTTATTTGGATGTGGGCAGAAAGGGCTTTTTTCTCTCCCAGCAATTATGTTCCATTAAGAAAAAGGGAGGGGAGAGGAATCAAAGGACTACCAACTCTTACACAGGTCTTTATTCAGAGTAAATGCCGATAAAATAACATAAAAGGCCTACGCATTAAGACAGGAACATCGATGAATGTCTGTGGCTCTTTTTTGAGTCTTGAATTGACAATTAACTTGAGAAGACAGTGGAGTCATTGGCAAATAAGGGCAATTTGAGCTCAGACAGAACTTGAATTCTTCAAGTTTTCATGTCTAAGATAAAGGTGACGATGCCAGTGATGATGAGGGATGAGACAGGACCAGACGATCAGACCGATGAGAGACCTTTAAGGCATGATGACGAGGGGGTGGAAAAAGGCAAGAACGAATGATGAAAATAAAATGACAGAAATGAGGAGGTACTGTTATTAGCAGCAGTTTGTTTTCCTTTTTTTCTTCTTCCTCCTTTTTCAGAGCTGGAGTCTTTGAGTAGCCCCCAAATTGGCATTTTTTTTTTTTTTAAAGTCCAGTGGTGTCCAGGGGCTACAGAACCTCATCGCTCTCCGCGGCGTGGAGCTGTGTGTCATCAGCGTCTGTCATACTGCTCTCCTGTGACTCCTCCACCTCCGCTGCTGAGACCAAGCAACAACATTAGATAGAGCACACAGCACCACTTAAACGGCTCACTGGGTAGGATACTTACTTGAGTAGTAGGGATAGTCATCGGGAGTGACAGGTTCATCATCATCTGGGAGGTATCGCTTATCTATGGCCTCTTTGATCTGATTATTGGCCCCTTTGGGGTCTAAGTCCATGGCCCAAGAGAAGTTCATTAGTGCCAGATGAGTCTGGCCAAGCTTCTTATAGACCTATAAAGTTGATGTACATTTGTTTAGTGGACGTTTTTAAAATGATGATATCAGCATATAGCTGATGTAAAATATATTCAAGTAAGCAGCTGAACTTTAGGTGTACCTTTCCTATTAAGAAGTAAACAAGGGACTCTTTGGGCACTATTTGCTTTAGCTCTTCAAGCTCCTGCAGAGCCGCCTGTGAAGAATAAATTAGTTACTTAACATTGAAAAATGTATATGATCTTGGCCAACTGATGTAAGAAGTTGAGAAGTACCTTGTACTTTTCATTGGCAAAGAGAATAGAGGCCCTATGAAATTTGCATAGCGGGTTCTTGGGGTCGATGCTAATGGCTCTGTTCAGGGTCTCCAGTGCATGGTCTGATTTTTTCAAAGCATGTTGAACCTGATTTGGAGCACATGAAAATGGATATAAAGATGCAACAATGCAACAAGTACATATAGAGCTAGTGTGACATTCCAAAATCCAAGTAACAATCTTGCACTGTCGTTTACCTAAGAAATAAGAGCATGTGGCCCACAAATTCAGGCTGAATCACTTTAGGCTGACACTATTCTCCCTGCATCAGATTTACTCACCACTCCAATATGACAGAGCAGTACAGAGCTCTGAGGATTGATGCTCAAAGCCTTCTTGAAATGAATCTCAGCTAGGTTAAACTTCTCCTGCTTGTAGTAAATCATTCCCAAGCCGTACCTGAAGTAGCAGACAACATAAAATTAATTAGTGAGATTCAACCATTTCATTTTATGCACTTGAGGTTTAATCAAAAGTAGTCTCTTGTTTTCCAAAGCCAAAGAGTAGTGTCTGAACCCATACCAGGCATTGTAGTGACGTTTATTGAGGCGTATAGCATTACGGAAGCAGCCCAAGGCTTTCTCCAGCTCCTCTGTGAGAACTAGTTCATGTCCTAATAGTGTGTATGCGTATGCAAAGCTGGGGTCCACTTGGATGGCCCGTGTGAAGAACTTAATGGCAATGTCATGCTCCCGCTGTAAGCTGAAACAGTTACCCGGCTACACACCAGGGCTGTACACAGAGAGAAGAAAAAGTAAACCATGAGATAAAGCATTGCTAATAAAACCTGTGCATTTGCTATATTGCAATGAGAAACTTACCTCTGGGGAGTTTTTGTCCATGTCAGTGAGATCTTTAGAGAGTGCAGAAAGCGCCACATCCTTCTGTAAATGCCAGAGTGTTGTGGAATAGATCTCCATACCTTCCACTCGATAGCTCTCGATACGCCGGACTTCTGAGAAAATCCTCTCCGCCTGGTTAAACAGACCGAAAAATTCAGTCTTGATTACCTTTTCTGTAAGAATAACTAGAAATAAATAATTTTTTACCACTGATCATTTCTTGAATGCCTTCAATTATAAATGATGTCATCTGATTTAAGCAGCCCTGACTCACCTGCATGTATTCAGCCAGTTCAAAGTGGGCTCGTCCGATCTGACCCAGCACCCACCCAGTGTTGTAGTGGTGTGAAGGCAGCTGACTTAAGATGTTAATGGCCTCTCTGCAGTTATAAGAGCAGAGAGCTAGATAGCCCCTCCCAATATCCCGCATCAACATCATCAGCCCATCTGAATAAAACAAACAAAAACTTCAGTTTAGCATAAATGTAACTATTTGCAAAAGTAATAAAATAAGAAAGATAGATTCACATGGTGCCGCACATCGCGCATACAGCTCAACTAACGCGATCGTTTTAAAGGTGTTTAAAAAAACAAAAACACATATTTGACAATCGGAATTTCAGTGTTTCATGCTTTAGCTAATACATTTGTGAATATTTAGAATAAAAAAGGAAAAACGACAAAAGCAGATCATCATTCATTCAGCGCTGTGTTGTGGTTGCGCAGTGTCACGTGACAAGCAATGACGCGTCACCATGGAAACCATAAAGTGACAGATTCTAAATAACGTTCGCCTTGAAAAACTCACGCTGGGGGGGTCTGTTCGAATATTTTAAACTAACGTGTGAAAGGGTTAAAAAGACGAGCATTCTCCGATACCTGCAGCAGCCTTTTGTAGATTAAAAGCTTGGAACTGTGGTGAGCTGATGTTGCCTTTGCACTCCGACATGGAAGAATCCAGCTTGAGGATCTCAATGCTCTCATTCAGGTTAGATGGGGTGATTCCTCCCTTACCCGTTTTCGTTTTGGTCTTTCGGTTAGGAATCTTGGTGGGGAACTTCATTTTCAGCTTCTTACTGTTCTCCTGTTCAATTTCATCATTAACAGAGTGTTAATAAAACCTTCTCTCTTTTTTTTGTTGCAAATGTATATGCAGAAACTTTGCATGCGTAAAAGACAGTACCTTGGCAGTGGAGCTGGCACTGGTGAAGAGTCTTGAGCTCCGCCGTGGCTGCACATTTGGGGGAGCAGCAATGGTTGGGCTCAGCACTTGCGGTGTAGTACTACAAACCAGAACGAGATGTCATCAGGAGCCATTATCATAGCTATTAGTTGCCTGTATAAATGTGTAGTGACATGTACCTGGTCTGTGGGGCAGTGGTCTGAGTTTGGTTGAAAGGGTTTGGAATGACCTCTCTGCTGTTGCCACTCTGTGCAAACACTGACTTCGTCCCCACTTGGCTGATTCTACTGACGGCCTGAAATCGGGAAGGGGATCATTTATTTTTTACAAAGCCTTAAATAAATGTTTTAAAGAGTTTATTTTGATAGTCTGTATTATAAATGTGACACAGAAAGAAGGATTTTCACATTCTTTTGGAATAATGACATAATACATGTCATTCAGCAAAACAATTCAACAAAAAAAAATTAGGGTGCACAATAGTAATGTACAAACTAAATGACTCTCTTCCAGTGCAATAAACCTTGAATAATGGTATAAAACGTAAAACAAATTAAACTAAACCTGCATTCATTCAAAAGTGTTAAACAAAGCCCCTTTAAAAAAGTCCCATGGGAATATTAAAACAGCAAGCTGCTATAAGCAAAAGAAGATTACCTTCTTTGGAGGGCCAGGCGGAGGAGGTGGTTCCATCCCAGTTCCACTGTGACCGTAATTCTGCAGGTACGTTGGGTCTCCCGGGCTCGGCTCCAGAGGCAAAATTCCAAAACTTTACAGTTTTAAACAAAGAACAATTACTAGAATGAAATCATAAGATAACCAAAGTTCTGCAAATTTATCACATTCATAATCGGAATCAATGAAGAAAAAATAAGTACTTGGAACTACATTAAAAAAAGTATTATGCATGTTAAGTGTAGCAGCCCTAATGTTCAATTTGGGTCTCTCAAAGTCGTCGTTACCTTGGTGTTAGGGGGCTGAGTGTGGCTGTGCCCCCCAGCAAACAGCGGCCGCTTTTGGGTTTGTTTTGCACCTGTTTGGATAACAGAGAGCCACTGGTGCCCAGTGGAATGGAGTCTGGCGAGATGACGGAGGAGTCGATGTAGGACACAGATGAGTCCGTATTCAGGGAGTACTTTGAATTAGAAGATTCTAGATTGAGCGGTTTTAGCTCCTTTAGAGAGGGAAGAAAGACAATGCCAAGATATAATGAAGACGATAATCATAGTGCGAATAGAATAGAATGAGGCATTTATATAGCGCTTTCATATATACTACTGTACACCCAAAGCGCTTTGCAATCATAACAGGGTCACATGTAGCCACACAGGGCCATATAGTTCACAACGTTAAAGGGTTAGTTTACCCAAAAAGGAAAATTATGTCAGTAATTACTCACCCTCATGTTGTTCCAGCCCCGTAAGACTTTCATTTCATCTTCAGAACACAGCTCTCAGATTTAATAAAAAATATCTTAATTTGTCTCACTCTCCATAGGCTTCTATTGTAATTGAAACTTGCCAGCCCAGAAAGTTAGTAAAGACAATGTTTAAAATAGTCCAAGTGACTACAGTGGCTCAACCATAAGTTTATCAAGCGGCAACTTTATTCAACTATTCATTTTCTTCTGTGTGGGCCTCTGAGTGAGTTCACGTGTAACAGCGCATCGCTTCTGGGTTGTAACATTAGAACGTAGGCATTATTTTTGTTTTTATTGTGCACAAAAAGTATTCGCGTTGCTTGATAAACTTATGGTTGAGCCACTGTAGTCACTTGGACTATTTTAAACGATGTCTTTAATAACTTTCTGGGCCTGAAAGTTTCAATTACAATAGAAGCATATGGAGGAGTGAGACAGCTCTCAGATTTAATAAAAAAATATCTTAATGTGTGTTCCGAAGATGAACGAAAGTCTTACAGGGTTGGAACAACATGAGAGCGAGTAATTACTGACAGAGTTTTAATTTTTCAGGGAACTAACCCTTTACATATAATAGTCAAACCCATGCCCCTCATATTCTTAAAGGGATACTCCACCGATTTTTCATATTAAACTATGTTATTCCCTTAACTAATACGAGTTCATACATACCTCTCTCGTCTCAGTGCGTGCACTTAATCGCTCTGGCGCGCCGCGACACTTTGATAGCACTTAGCTTAGCCCAGTTCATTCAATAGGGGCCAAGCAGAGAAGCTAACCAAACACCTATTTAAATACAGTTACTCAAGTAGTGTAATTCGACCTAGGACGGTGACGCAAAACAAAACGTTGCCCTTTTCTAAGCGTGTAAAATGGATAACTATATTGTATGGCGGAATACCATATTAGCAAGTGCTTGGGAGCACTTCGACTTGGCACAGTAATATCTTCTGGGAGAGGGACAGCGGAGGCCGGTGAGAGGATTTTTCACGAGTGAAGATATTACTTGCGCCAAGTCGAAGTGCTCCCAAGCACTTGCTATGGTATTCCACTACTCGAGTAACTGCATTTAAATAGGGAAAACGTGGAGGGTGTTTGGTAGCTTCTCTGCTTGGCCCCTATTGAATGAACTGGGCTAAGCTAAGTGCTATCAAAGTGTTGCGGCGCGCCAGAGCGATTAAGTGCACGCACTGAGACGAGAGAGGTATGTTTCAACTCGTCTTAGTTAAGGGAATAACATAGTTTAAAGGGCACCTATTATGGAATTTTTTAATTTACCTTTCATGTAGTGTGTAACATAGATCTAAGCGAACAAAAACATCCTGCAAAGTTTGAAATATGAAAGTGCACCGTATATAAAGTTATTGTCTTTCAAAAGTAAGAGTCGACTCGGAGTCATTTTTATGAATCGTTAGAAGACCGAAGCTTTTTCTCTGACTAGATGACGTCAACCTTGTCAAGTTATTTGAATACGATACGCCCACTTATTGCGCTCCAAGGCCAGCAGGGAAAACATCATGGCGACGAGACGCTGTGTTCTGAAGTGCGACTCAAAAGCAAACTTTTTTTCATCTGCCCAAGGAGGAGCATTTGAAGACTAAGTGGCTACAATTCATATAACTATACCACAGAAGTATAGTCCGAGCCTTGTGCTTTGTTCGCGCCATTTTGAAGACGATTGCCTAACTTAAATGCAATCAAGCTTGGATTTGCGAGCCGGCTGATATTGAAGGAAGTTCAGTTCCAAGTGTATTTGCATCAGCTTCCTCCTCCGTATCACAACCTGTAAGTGTTATTAATAATTGTTGCTTTTATGTTTTATGTAGCATGCTTAATAATTATTTGTTTGTTGTGTAAGCACCGTTTAGCTTCTAGGTCTTCAATGACAATTGTATTGAGATATGTGTTGTTTTCGGAGTTGTCTTAAAGAATAGAGTAATATACCTCGTAGTAACGTACCTGCATTTTTTTTTTTTTTGTAAAAACGTTATGTTTATGCATCGGGCTAATGCAAACAAAGACTGATTGTGCTTTTACAATATGAACTCTGGGCTATGCTCGCTAACATAACATTAAATTCTTTATCTTATTTTTAGTTTTTTACTACAAACTAAAGCAGTGGACTATAATCATTATTATAACACGATTTAAGCATCATTGTACTCCGTGTTAAAAATAAGTATTATCTCTGTAAACACTGCTGGGTCATCTGACCAATCAACGCAGATTAGCGTCGCGCAAAGGAGGGGTTTGGAAAAATGAGTCGTTGAACGAATCATTTGGGAGTCGGTGAGCAAATCAGGTAAAAAATAAATGCATATTATACGACAACAAAAGTGTTTTTTTGTCATTGTATGCATGTAAAACTGTTGTTGGGGACTCCCTAAACAACATTAGGAACATTTTAAATGTCATAATAGGTGCCCTTTAATATGAAAAAAACGGTGGAGTATCCCTTTAATGCATAAACAAATCTGTCTTTATAAAACATAAAATGCAAATCTGTCTTTATAAAACATAAAATGCATGGCAAACCAGAGGAAGGACATACCAAAGTATCCTGTGGGGTCTCCATTAGGACAGTGTCGACTTGCCTATGTCCCATGTTGTTACTAGGTGTGTGTGCAGGGCTGATGGGAGGCGGGGGGATGCCTCCTCCACTGCCTCCACTGAAATTCTGCAAGGAGGTCAATCTGAAGATCTGCTCTGGATCCGGTCGTTCCCCTGTAGCACAGAGGGCACAGTTTAAAATCACATTATCTAACATCTCCTCATGGAGTCCTGTAACTGTGTAGCTTGGATAAGGTTGGATAATGACCCTAATTAATAACGGAAAAGAAACTCACCAATCTGACATAGAGACTCAAATGGAGACCATAAGAAAGGGTTCTCACTCATGCTCTTTTGGTAACATTCAGCTCCTTTTGCTATTCGATCTGTTTTGCTGCTGGGACAAAGAAAGCTGTATTAGTTTTGTGCATGATCACCTTTTGCCCCTGAAAAATTTTTCAATTAATAAAATACCATTTTTGGGCTACTGCCAAAATACACAATAGGCTGAAAATGTCAACAAAAATCAAAACTTTACAATCCAATAACAATCTGACAAAGAAAATCAGCAGTTTTTTTGTTCAAATGCAATGTAAATGACAATGGATTATTTGCTGTAAGAAAATGTCACCGCTTCTGTGAGACGAAAGAACCACAGCTTCTGTGAGATGCTCACGGAGAAACCCAAACACACAGCGAGTGCAACAGCACAACAAACTCGTTGAAGTCCACAGAGGTTGTATTGCAGATAAAATATTTAAATTTAAAATAAAAATGATTTTCAAATATATATATCAGCGAAGTAATACCATACCTCACAGCACATCCAATACAAGTATATGGAGTTGGACAAAAACTACGATAAGACCTGTTGGAAAGCATCTTTTGCAGCGATTTTTGTGTGAGCATATCAGTGAACACCCCTGACCACTCGGTGAGTTTCACGTCTTTGTAAACGAAAGTTTAATGCGTTTTAGGAAGGATTATTCCAGTGCACCTATGCATTGTGGAGGTGGGTGGGGGGTACTGCTACCACAGAAACCGAAAATTCTCGGGACAGCAGCATGTGTCCAAATTTCAATCTTAACCGTTCTATTTAATCAGAAACAATCTGAAAAACAGGGCTTTAAGTGTAAAATAACCGAACTTGTCCTTTAAACAAAATAAGAAATATTACTATAACATAACACAGCAATAACATTTACATTTTAAAAAAATTTAAATAGAGTATTTAAGAATAAACATAATAAAACTATTAGGAAAATAATAATATTTATATTTTACAGAAAACTTATTTTGCAGGGTTACCTGTTAACATGCAGGCAGCCTATGACTATAAATCATTAGAAAGGTCTAAGGATGTATTATAAAATATGATATAATAATTTTAAAGGGGTCATGACATGGTTTTTTTTATTTTAATATTATGTTCCCTTAGGTGTAATTATAGTATTACTATAGTTTTTTTTACAAAAAACTTTTAAAATGTAGTGATTTATGACCTTTTCCCACCCTGTTTCTCATCCTCTGATTCAAACAGTCTGTTTTTGGGGGTGTTTCCCCTTTAAGAGTTCAGTGTTAACGCCCACTGTTATGATTGGCTAACGTCAGTGCCTATGCATCAATTATTAACGCCCCCAGCCAGAACATTTGCGGATTCGGCGTAACTGTTTAATAGCGGCTGATGCATGCGAAGCGATGGCTCTTGCAATGATAAAACCTTATTATGTTTGAGCCGGAATCAGAGGAAAATGAACCATCACCACAACAACGAAGACTGGATCAGCCCGTGTCCACATGGAAAGTGAAACTATTTTGAATTAATAAAAAAAAAATTAACCCGAGACACTTGAAAAACGGATTATTGTTGCATAATTATCCTATAGCTTCATTTGCTAACAGTTTAACATTATTTTAACTAATTCCAATGAAATGATAGGGTGTACCACGGACAAAAATGCATGCACAGACAGGCCATGTTTGAAGATGCAGCATTGATAAAGGCAACATTTTTAATTTTCTATCACATGTAGGCCTACTAGAAAGGCGACATATTTTCAAGATTCTCTTATACAAATGTGTTTATATTAGCCATGGTAAAAAGTAAGTTTGCGTCGTCGTTATTGAGCCCAGAATAGTCGGCACGGACTTATTTTTGAGCAAACAGTTTTCTGGCAAAGCCAAGCATCATATTGGGATTTTTTCCTCACAACAGTCATCCTTCAAATGTATAGAACACTGCCGTGACTGGGACGTCCGCAAAAAATAAAATGCATCCATTTTTCCCTTACGACTGGATCTTTCAGCGTATTTAAAAAGTAGTTTAAAGTTTTAAATACATTACTTACAGTTTGCGTCGTCGTTGTTGAGCCCAGAATAGACGGCACGGACTTATCTTTGAGCAACAAGTTTTCTGGCAAACTCAAAACAGTCATCCTTAAAATGTATAGAACAAACGCTTAAACTAACACTGCCGTGACTGGGACGTCTGCAAAAAATAAAGTGCATCCATTTTTCCCTGACGTCTGGATCTTTCGCAGCGTATTCAAAGATGTAGTTTGTCCACAGCCAGGAACAGCACATCTGCGGCATCGTAATTTCCCTGTACACAGACCCCACATCGCTTTCCGCATAGGGCTGTCCGTCGACTGAACACTTGTGAGGCGCGCGGCGCGCGCGGGCGCGACAACGATACGAAGTGAGCGTAGTTGTCTTGCGCTTTAAGCGTAGCTGTCTTGTGCTGGAGGCGGTCTATATGCAAACGCTGGTACGTCACTTCGTACCGTGACGTCACTTCTTACCATGGATCCAGAACGAGCTGTATTTAGAGCTTGATTAAATAAATGATTCGTTTATAATCGGGAGGACGTCTTAAGCTATGAAACTTGCAGGACGTTTTAATGGTACACAGACCCTCTTATATACCAAAATCAACTCGCTCCGTAAACCACTGTCTGATCACGTGGCTCCATGAGCCAATAATCAGAGTTGTTCCTTGCACCGCGCAGCTTAGTTTCTAGATATAGAAACTAGAATGTTTTGCCAGACTGGACAAAAGCGAAGCGAACTGGGCGAGAGAGACCGAGTGTGTCTGCGCGCGAGCAATAGTGCACGAGAGAGGACCGAGGGTGTCTGCGCGCGAGCGACATCAAATAAAAAGAGACTTTTCAAATAACAATGACTCTGAATTATATTCACCGACATCGGGATCCCGCTTACATGACTACCTACCAAATAAATCAATAATTTGACAGAAAATATTGATTTAAAAATGCGCCCTCGGGCAGAAACTCCAAATATGCCTTGTAGAAGTAATTCAATGACGTTCCAGGAAATCCCTATTCAGCTAATACAGCTGTCGCTGTAGATGAATAAAAAGATAGAAACGCTTTCTTCTATTCTTCAAGCCTTCTCTGGTATTTTCATAATAATATATGAATTATATTTAGTATATTTATATTTATAATGCAATACAAATTGACAGCCTTTATCACTGTATATAATACTTTAAAATTTATATTGTCTCCCTAATTCCATGATAAGAAGCCCACATCTCAGCCTTTTAATTTCATTTATTTGTGCAGCCCCTAAATCTCCATGAGTGCAAAACAAATACTCAAAACAGTCCTGTCTGTCTCTAAATCCATTACAGATAAAGAGTCTTGGTTCCAGCCTGCTGTATCCACAAGTTAAACAACAAAGACTCTCACTAGTGTCTCTTTCCCAGGAACAACTGCAGAGAAGATATCACTGTATTTTCATTAAGGTTCACTGATTTCAGTAGGTCAAGGTAAGTAGACAAACAATCTCAACATACCAGTAGATTTGCCCCAGCAGTGCCAGAGTGAAGCAGGCCGAGTCTCCAAACTCAGTAATGATGTCGTCTTGGCTCTTCTGTTTGTTCAGGACTCCTCCGGTCAGGATCTGTTCTCCCTCTGCCAACCTGACAGAGAAAATTACAAATAACTCAAAACAGTATTCATCATTAATGAGATCTATAGCTTTCAATCCCAATCATTCTTATGATTAAAATCCTATATTTCATTACATGGCCCTCAGGTAGAGATGTCAAAAGTACTTCTTCAATATTAAAGCACAATGCAGCACCAGGCGCGACGCATTTATCATTCTTCACGTCCTGCGCCACGTTGTTTAAATAGCAAATGCATTTGCACCCATTTGTGCGCCCATTGGGCGTGCTGGTCTGAAAACGAGGTGTGTTCAGGCGCATTGTTGGTGTGTTCCTATTTTGAGGCAAAAGAAATAGACTGCGATTGTCGATTGTCGACTTCACGCGCGTGATCATAGGTAACCAAACATGTGCGCTGTGAACTCGACAATCGACTACTTTGGACTTCGACTGAAAACAGGAAGTAAATACAGGTATTTGTGCTGGCTGAAATAACATCATTTTTATTCATATCTTTCACATCTACTGCAGTCAGATTCACTCGTGTTCACTCTGAAGGAATCACTCACATGGCTGGGCACTTGTATGACACATCAAGGATGATAAGAGGATAAAAGCAGGTTTAAAAACTTGCCCCATTGAAGTCAACAGGGTGCAAATTGTAAAAAGAGGATAACACGGTGTAGGCAACACCGATTTTTGTCGTTGTTCTCTGTAATGAAATCACTCCAAATTTACAAAAAAATCAGCTCAATGTTAAAATTGACCGGAGTTCTCCTTTAATATTGTGTACATAAAGATATGGTGAACTCCACTTGTCCCAGCATAGATGGTCTGCTTTGCGTTTTAACCTCACGCACAAGCAGATCCGTTTCCTCTCTGGAGATGCGTTCTGTCTTTCCGCTTGCAAATTCAGCCATGTAAATAGCGAATCTGCCATGGCGTGAGCGCAACTGGCTTTTAAAAGGAATGTGAAATTACAATCTGATTGTTTTTTTTTGCATGTTACGCCTAAAACACACCCGTTATTCAATTCAATTTTAACTTACCATGCGCTGGGCACGCTAACCATTTTTCCCGTCGTTAAACTAGCAAAAGTGGATACGGACATTAGTGCCGTGCGCTTTAGACCATGCGCTTAGAAATAAAATAGGGCGTTAAAATAGGGCTCGAAGGGTTAGTTCACCCAAAAATGAAAATTCTTTCGTAATCTTCAGCACACAAATGAAGATCAAATGAAATCTGGGAGCTTTCTGTCCTTCCACTGACAGCCTACACAACTACCACTTTCAAGCCCCAGAAATATAGTAAAGAAAATCAAAAAGTATTCCATGTGACTCCAGTGGTTTAACATCAATTTTATGAAGCAACATGAGTGCTTTGTTTGTGCAAAAAAAAACAATAAAAATTACCACTTTATTGAAAAAAATTTACCATGATTCATGCATGTTGTGTTGATGCGAGAGCAAAAGTTGTAGCGTGAACGCGCATTGGAGATTAATATTTTACAACCTTTCTGGGGCTTGAAAGTGGTAGTTGCGTAAACTTTCAATTGAGGTACAGAAAGGTCTCAGATTTCATTAAAAGAGATTTTCATTTGTGTTTTGAAGATAAACGAATGTCTTTTGGACATAGGTTTGGAATGACATGAGGGTGAGTAATTAATTAATGACAATTTTCATTTTTGGGTGAACTAACCTTTTAAGTGAAAGTAAACCAAACTAAAGGCAGTATAAATGTAGATACCTTCTGCTGCCTATTATCTCATAATATTATATTAGTAGTAGCTTTTTAATATTGCTATGATTGTGAGGTATTGAGTATTTAGTAAGGAATATCAGAGATATTAGAATATGATGGGATATGTATGATGATCATGAGTCATTAGTTAAGATTAGTTGGGGAATCATCCATACTTGCTCAGTTCCACACAGCACTTGGCAAGGAGATATTTGCATTGTGGCGTGGTGCAGCTGTGTCCTTTCAGGAGGTGGTACGCCTTGTACGCTTTCCCTGAACGGTAGTAGCATGTGGCCAGCAGGAAAAGTGCCTCTTCTGAATGGACTGACAAGCAAAAAGAAAAGAATATTCAGAAGAAACACAAATGATAGAAGGGAACAGGATTTGCCCTAAATTATATAATCAGTCTGGATTTAATATGATGGAATGGACATAAACAAATAATGCAAGCAGTGTAAGGTATTTTAAACAGTTAACGTTGACGGGTAAAAATTAATAAAAATGTCAGCTTCCATTTTGAGTCACACAAAGTTGTTTTAATGCAATGCCTCGGCTCAGCTCTGAAAGATGAGGGGAAATGGAGGATGTTGTCTGTCTGTACGGAACACGATTTGTGCAATTACCCTCAGCATAGAGCCTCTCTGCCAGGAATACAGCATCTCGGTAGGCGTAGTGGTTCAGAGCATGCCAGACAGCAGCCTATGGATCAAAACAGAGCTGCTGTTACCTTCATCCCTTTTACAGTTAGCAATAAGAAAAAATGCATTACAAAAATGGTCAACAATAGCACCTGCTGAATTAAGGTTAATGATTTTATTAACACCCTACAGCAAGTATACAACTGATCATCAAAACTGCAGATGAAATGAACTCCCACACAAACAATGAGACTGATAGCAGATCAAATTTATATGAAATTATTTACTGTCATTAAATCATGTCTTAATCACAATTTCGGGAAATGGTGAACGATTTCAGTATACACAAAGGCTGGAAGAGAAGGAGGAAAGCCAGTTGATATTAACTGACAGATGTGGTGCACATATAGGTGCGCTTGAATGCCCAAAAATACTGACTAGGTAGGCAGCTCCTTCCGATTTGAGACAGCCAATGTGTACACAATACACATACATTTGAGTTGATGTCTGACCAGACATAACTTACACAGGTTAAAGAGCTGTATTCGGTGAACCGTTGGCTAGCTAATATCTGAAGACTTATTAAACCCACAACCTTTAACGTTAATGTTGGCCCATTAAAACAGCATCACTTATAAATTATAAATATACAAATGTAAAAGGCAATACCGTGTTATGGTTTTCTTTATAATAAGCTTATATATCAGACAACTAACCAACTCCAGAATTGCTAATCATCAAATCACTTCAAGTGCACTGGTTAATGTTACTTTTCCTATATTCTCTTCAGCAATCTCTGTTAAACATGCAAATCTACAATTTACTATTATCCTTACCCCAGCAGATATTTTCACACAGGCGTCAAAATGAAACATCACTACCCCAATAATAATAAAAAACCCAATAAATGAGGCAGATGGCTAACCTGCAAAACAACACATTAGCTTGCCTGTAAACTAACGTTACTAAGAAACAAACATAAAAAACTCCCCCGAGTTGACAAGCACAGCATTGATTAAAAGGGCCATTGTAAATACAAATAAAATCAATATATTGTATGTTAAAGTGCAGGTTTTGTGTGAGGTAAAGGGCAGAGGCCCTTAGCATTAGCAGCTAACTGAGGCCGCGGTGTAGCAGCGCTCAATCATCCGGTCTCTCGGGCTGGATAAAAGTCTTCTCCCGCAACTGGGAGTGCAGTGGACTGCTTTAAACATTTAATTAAAATACCTGGACAGGTTCCTGCAACACCGTCATTCCGTAGCCAGGCTCCTCTTCACCTCCTTTTTTAGTTTCTTTGCTCCTTCTTCAGTCGCTTTCTTAGCTCAATATCCACTCCAGGCCAGAAGTAGCAAAACTAGCATCGAAGATTTGAACATTCCAACCGTTATCGTGAATCCGGAAATGCCCGAACACAACCGATTTCAAATACACACTTTACGATAGGGGGCGAATTCTCTCGGAAATAGCCGATTAGGAATTCTCCAATTTTCGTAATCTTCGGGCGAAGCAGGTAACGTTACAGTGACATAAAAAATAAAAGACGTAAAAAATACAATTAACGTTATATACAGTGTTATGACATATCCTGTTTGTTTACCCTTGGATGCTTAGCTGGCGTGGACCAGCCTGAAAAAAAAAATTGCACTGATAGTTTTTAGTTGTTAATTAGGTGTTCAAGCACGAAGTGCTGAAAACCTATTGTAATTGTACTGATTTTTAGGTGTTCAAGCACGAAGTGCTGAAAACCTATTGTAATTGTACTGATTTTTATTATTATTAGGTGTTCAAGCACGAAGTGTTGAAAACCTATTGTAATTGTGCTGATTATTATTCTGCCGTAAAACGCATCGTGCAGCCCAAACCGTAAGTGCTGGAGCTTTGAAACTTTGCCAGATGGTAGTACAAAAATCGAGGAGAGGTTATCAAAGTATGAGCCAGATTGGCCCATAGGTGGCGCTATAGCAACCCAAAGTACTAAATTGCTCATAACTCCTAGGTCTTTTGGGCTAGACTCACAATTTCCACATCCCTGTAATCCTTGGCTAGAGACGAACAAGATGTATATCTCCAAATTCGATTTGGGCCCAAAAAAAAAAAGTTATGGCCAATTTTGTCCAAAACCTACTTGTGCGAACTAGTCCCTGGTTTTTTGCCTGATCTGAACCAGACCAGTCTAGGACAATTCTCTGGACTCTGCTGATCAATAATTATCGAAAAAAAGTGTAATTTTTGCATTTGGGTGGCTGTAACAGGGTTAATAAGAAAAGGGGCGTGTCAAAATACACTCAAAAGCCTATAAATCCTAAACTAAAACTCAGAACTGCACAAAAATTGATCAGCATATGTGTCATAACATGGCGAGGAAGCATGCCGAGTTTCATGGAGATCGGACCATAGGTGGCGCTAAAACTGGCAAAAAGGTATCGTCATTATTAGGTGTTCAAGCACGAAGTGTTGAAAACCTATTGTAATTGTGCTGATTATTATTCTGCCGTAAAACGCATCGTGCAGCCCAAAACCGTAAGTGCTGGAGCTTTGAAACTTTGCCAGATGGTAGTACAAAAATCGAGGAGAGGTTATCAAAGTATGAGCCAGATTGGCCCATAGGTGGCGCTGAACCAGACCAGTCTAGGACAATTCTCTGGACTCTCTAGATCAATAATTATCGAAAAAAAAGTGTCATTTTTGCATTTGTATGGCTTTAAATGGCTCATTTAGAAAAGGGGTGTGTCAAAATACACTCAAAAGCCTATAAATCCTAAATAAAAACTCAGAACTTCACAAAAATTGGTGAGCATATGTGAAATAACATCATTAACAAGCATGCAAAATTTTATGGAGATTGGATCATAGGTGGCGCTATAACTGTTAAAAATCTTTAAAACCATATATGTCCTATGGTAAATTGCCTGTATTGGCTGTATTGGCTGTAAATGGTGTTTTTTCCATCTATGATGTCAGTGGTTAAATGCTTGCTAAATAAATCTTAATGTCTTTTAACGCTAATGTGCTTAAAGGCCTTAAAGGCCTTAAAAGCTTGAACACCGACAAATGCTGCTTGCAGCTTTAATTAGGTGTTCAAGCACGAAGTGCTGAAAACCTATTGTAATTGTACTGATTTTTATTATTATTATTATTATTATTCTTCCGCCGTAAAACGCATCGTGCAGCCCAAACCGTAAGTGCTGGAGACTTGAAACTTTGCCATATGGTAGTACAAAAATCGAGGAGAGGTTATCAAATTATGAGCCACATTGGCCCATAGGTGGCGCTATAGCAATCAATTGCGCGAAACTGGTCATAACTCCTAGACCGTATGTCGTAGACTCAAGTGTCTTATATCATTGGAAAGCTGGTCACTTGGAGAACAAAACGTATATCTCCGATTTTATTTCCGCCATGATAGATTTTCCGCCATTTTGAATTTTGTCAAAAACCTACTTTTGCGAACTAAGTCCCTGGTTTTTCGCCCGATCGGAACCAGACCAATGCAGAAATGTTCTCTGGAGTCTGAAGATCAATAATTATCGAAAGAAAGTTGAATTATCGATTCACGGTTGCTAGGGGGCGCAAAATGGACGTTGTGGGAGGAGCCTATTTTACTAAAATGCCTATAACTCGAGAAGTAAACGAGATAGCTTCACCAAACTTGGTACACATGTGTAGGAGGTCAAATCTGAGGTCACGATAAAAAAAAACGCGTCGATTGGCCACATGGTGGCGCTATAACACAGAAAAAACAAATAAACACCTGACCGTTTGTCCGATTGACTTAAAATTTGGTATGCAGTGTCTTGGCCCAAGGCCCCATGTATGTGTAAAAGGATATTGGCGTATCTCAAAAAACATGGCCGCCATTGGCCAATGAAGTTGAATCACCTATTAGACAAGGTTAACGGAGGCCAATCAGAACGAAACTCGGTGGGCGTGTTTCAACTCATGGCCCCAGAGGTCTGTAAGAGTTTTGAAAGAAATCGGCCACTAGTTGGTGCTAACGAGTTTTAAGGCTCTGTAATCACGTGGTGTTACAAATATCGTAACAATATGCATATCATTTGATAGATCTCCTCATGGTGAACATATTTGCCTCAAGAACTAATGCTGTCAATCGAATCGTTCATTAAATATTCGCAATTACGTTAAAAACCTACTTTTGCGAACTAGTCCCTGGTTTTTTGCCCGATTCGGAACCAGACCAGTCTAGGACAATTCTCTGGACTCTCTAGATCAATAATTATCGAAAAAAAGTGTCATTTTTTGCATTTGTATGGCTATAATTGGCTCATTTAGAAAAGGGGTGTGTCAAAAATACACTCAAAAGCCTATAAATCCTAAATAAAAACTCAGAATTTCACAAAAATTGGTGAGCATATGTGCAATAACATCATTAACAAGCATGCAAAATCTTATGGAGATCGGACCATAGGTGGCGCTCTAACTGTTAAAAAGCTTTTAAACCATATATTTCCTATGGTAAATTGCCTGTATTGGCTGTAAATGGTGTTTTTCCATCTATGATATGTCAGTGATTAAATGCTTGCTAATTAAATCTTAATGTCTTTTGATGCTAATGTGCTTAAAGGCCTTAAAGGCCTTAAAAGCTTGAACACCGACAAATGCTGCTTGCAGCTTTAATTAGGTGTTCAAGCACGAAGTGCTGAAAAACCTATTGTAATTGTACTGATTTTTAGGTGTTCAAGCACGTAGTGCTGAAAACCTATTGTAATTGTACTGATTTTTATTATTATTATTATTCTATCCGCCGTAAAACGCATCGTGCAGCCCAAACCGTAAGTGCTAGAGACTTGAAACTTTGCCAGTAGGTAGTACAAAAATCGAGGAGAGGTTATCAAATTATGAGCTCGATTGGCCCATAGGTGGCGCTATAGCGCAAAAAAACCTTTTTTTTTTACTATTTTGCTTATATCTCAATAACCCTTTGGCCTAGACTCAAGTGTCTTATATCATTGGAATCCTTGGCTCAAGACGAACAAAATATCGCGGAGGTTTTTTTTTTTCCGCCATGATAGATTTTCCGCCATTTTGAATTTTGTCAAAAACCTACTTTTGCAAACTAGTCCCTGGTTTTTTGCCCGATCGGAACCAAACCAATGCAGAAATGTTCTCTGGAGTCTGAAGATCAATAATTATCGAAAAAAAGTTGAAATTTCGATTCACCGTTGCTAGGGGGCGTCAAAACGTTAATATGGGCGGAGCCTATTTTACTAAAATGCCTATAACTCAAATAGTAAATGAGATAACTTTACCAAACTTGGTACACATGTGTAAGAGGTCAATCTGAGGTCACGATAAAAAAAAACCGCGTCAATTGGCCACATGGTGGCGCTATAACACAGAAAAAAACGTATAAACACCTGACCGTTTGTCCGATTGACTTGAAAATTTGGTATGCAGTGTCTTGGCCCAAGGCCCCATGTATATGTAAAAGGATATTGGCGTATCTCAAAAAACATGGCCGCCATCGGCCAATTAAGTTTTAGCACAAGGTTAACGATGACCAATCGGAACGAAACTCAGTGGGCATGTTCAACTCATGGCCCTAGAGGTCTGTAAGAATTTTGAAAGAAATCGGCCACTAGTTGGCGCTAACGAGTTTTACGCCCTCTGTAATCACGTGGTGTTACAAATATCGTCACAATATGCATATCATTTGATAGATCTTCTCATGCTGAACAACTTTGCCTCAAGAACCAATGCTGTCAATCGAATCGTTCATTAAATATTTGCAATTACGTTAAAAACCTACTTTTGCGAACTAGTCCCTGGTTTTTTGCCCGATCAGAACCAGACCAGTCTAGAAGAATTCTCTGGACTCTCTAGATCAATAATTATCGAAAAAAAGTTGAAATTTTGCAT
>JARPMJ010007041.1:0-12500 GCA_033366665.1 Phoxinus dragarum
AAAAGAAAAGTTTCGTCATAATTTATTAACCCACCTCATTCCCAACCTGAATGGCTTGCTTTCTTCCAAAGACCACAAATCATGTTAGAAATTGACATTTCCAAGCTCCAAAAAACACATTTAAAAAAGCACCACACACTGCATAGTCCCAATTCTTGAAGACATTTGATCAAAGTTAAGAAGTTATTTACCGACAATCTTTCTTCTTTTATCTTTCAAATATCATTAGCTCTTCTACATATTTGAGCTTGGCACTGATGATAGACCACATTTTACACATCCACTATTGCAAATAACCCACCCGAGTTAGTCTACCAATTATTTTCTATAACAGCTCATATTTTTAAAAAACGATTAATGATTTTTTTAAATGACTTGATTTATTAAAAAGTTGGACTATTAAACTTTTGTCACTATTGCTGTTGTTGTTATTTTTTTCATTCAGATCATAAGATTTACACCACATGCCTCATAATGTAAAAGTGCTCATAAATAGTGGTTACACACAATTCACATGTGTTCACTTGGAGGCCATCATCATGACCTCATCTGAAGACAAAGTAGCCAAAGCTCCCAAACAAGCTATGATGGTGTGAAGAGGAAAGTGAAGTGATAGATAACGGCACTCATGTGATCAGCTCCACAAGCCAAACATTCCTGAAGGCAACATTATCTGCAGTGTGAGACAGAAACGCTTTCCCCTATTAGCACACACACCTCACACCGCGTCCCACAACACCACACCACACAACACAACACAACACTGACACTTTACAAATCTGAATGTCTTTGCATTGTTGGGGCGAAGCTTCTCTGAAGTTTGACAAGCTAAGCTACTCATAAATTAAATTAGTTAAGATACAGTCAAGCCACACTTTAGAAACAGTAGTTAGCTACACTACAAGTTAACATCAAAAGCTGCATTGAAAATACATTACAATGGTATTGTATATTACAAATGACATCTTTCCAGAGGTGGACAAAGTACACAACTTCCTTACTTGAGTAAAAGTACAGATACTACTGGTCAAATATTACTCCATTACAAGTAAAAGTTGTAAAGACCGATTTTTTACTTAAGTAAAAGTACAGAAGTACTCATTTTTAAAAGTACTTAAGTATAAAAAGTAAATGTCAATGCATTGTTTTATTATTGTTGCATGTAATACTTACAGTACCTTATGCCTCTGAATCTATGCCTGCCTGCCCTCATATCAATATCACATTTATTTCTAGAACACAGTTCCAGTCGTGGGATTGAATAAATCACTCAATAACGTCCACAATGGTTTTCGGACACACAAATGGCTGTTCCCAGTTTTTTGGCTTTTAGTATGATTATGTTAGCCTTGTTATCTTGCTAGTGTGCTCAGAAACAATGACAAAAATTCACATTCAGAAGACCAAACCCAACGCTGAAAAATATTGATGTCAGAATCCAATGTCAGATTGACGTTAATCTCCAACGTTGGACAGACGTTGTATTGTGGTTTGAAAACTGGTTGACGTCAGAAACCAACATCAGTCGAGTTCTGGCGTCAACCAGACTTTCATTTCCAACCAAAATCATCCCTGACGTTACTCTCTACTCAAGGACCTTGACAGAAATGTAGTGAAGTAAAAAGTACAATATTTGTCTTTCAAATGTAGTGAAATTAAAGTTAAAGTTTCCAGAAAAAATAATTCCTTAAGTAAAGTACAGATACTCAAAAAGTGTACTTAAGTACAGTACTCAAGTAAATGTACTTTGTTACTGTCCACCTCTGCATCTTTCGATTGACAGATGCTTTTCCAAAGCAATGGCGCAAAACACAATGTGTGTGATCTTTTAGGTTCATTACAAAACTGTGGCGGGGACAGATTAAACTATGACGGGTCATCATAAAATCAGTAAAGCAGGACATTTAATCAATTTAAAAAGGCTATTATTCACTTGAAGTCTTCGACACAGACTGCATTTTCATCTTTAGCTTGCAATAAATTACAATCAGTAAGTCGATTCATGTGATACTGTATATCAACTGTATGTGCTTTACATGGGGTAGAATGCGGGAAACGCATCGGGAAAATGTATGGGCATCGGATGCCCGTTTTCCACAAGTTGGGATGATTCTTTAGGGTGTTAAAGTTTGTAATATACTTTGGTTAAAATTCCTCAATGGTTGTGTGTAAAAACACCCTTTATACCTCCTCAAAAACAGCTCTGTTCACAGCAGGCCCGTTTCGGTGCATGTCTCTTTAAATGATAATGAGCAACTGCTCCCCCCTCTCTTCCATGGGCCCTGAATGGCTGAGGGCAGAAATATGCTAATACGGGACAGTCCCGCCTGCGGTCGTTTTGACATCATAGTGCTCAGAAAAATCCTGATTATTGAGTGTTTAGAGTTTTTGAGGATTAAAAACAAGGAGTAAAAAGTATGATTTTGCTATCTTTCCACTGGCTAGATATTTTGCTTTGATATTTTGTATCTGCAATGACATTCAGATATTTGTGTGTATGATTAAAAAGACCGAGCATTTTCTGGAGGCCACTGTAGACCGGCTTGACACTGGTTATGTGTTATTGCTGAACAGTATTTGACATACAGACTGAGAGAACTACAGGGGGCGTTTATTTCAAATCACTATATCGGTATTTTCAGTGCATCAACTCAAGTGAAAAGCTGACTTCAGAAATTAACATGAATTTCCTGAGGATCATTTTCTCATTTCTCATTCTCCAATCAAAGAAAATCTGACATTCTGTACAAAAAGGTTTCTATGAACACTGACACTAATTTTACTATTTGATTAATGACCTAGAAATGCTGCAGAATGTGAAATATTTAACATTTTACATAACTTTTCGTTGTTTAAAAAAGTTATGGTAACACTTTCCACTTTATTAGTTAACAAACTTAGTAAACATGAACTAAGAATGAACAATACTTCTTCAGCATTTATTATAATCTTAGCTAATATTAATTTCAACATTTACTAATACATTATTAAAACCAAAGGTTATATTTGTTTAACACTAATACACTGTGAACTAACATGAACAAACAACGAACAGCTGTATTTTATCAAAGATTATTAAATACTGAACACATGTATTGCTCATTGTTAGTTCATGTTAGTTAATACATTAACCAATGAACCCTTATTGTAAAGTGTTTCCAAAGTTATTTCTAAGCTTAAATTATCGTCTGCCAAGTAATAATCAATAATATGATTCTTTAGAAAAATAACAACACTCCTCTCCTCAACAAGTAACATGATTTTACAGGCTGAAATGTTTGTTATTGTTTTAGTCAGTGATATTGCACGTTGGCAATTTTCATTGTCCTTTGCGCTCGTTCCTGTTGCGTCTCAATCTGGCAACCCGTGTGAGCGCCGTCGAGTCTGAGGAGGGCGGGGGCAGGAGAAATTACGATCTCCGATATGTGACCACATGGACCACAAAACCAGTCACATGGGTCATTTTTAAAAAATTGAGATATATACATCATCTGAAAGCTGAATAAATAAGATTCCCAATGATGTACGGTTTGTTAGCATAGGACAATATTTGGGCCGAGATACAACTATTGAAAATCTGGAATCTGAGGATGCAAAAAAATCGAAACATCTGAGAAAATCTCCTTTAAAGTTGTGCATTTATGTTCATGATTGTGCTGCATTCACTCACAAAAATACATGTTTTTATATATTTACGGTAGGAAATTTACATACTATTCTTCATAGATCATGATCTTAACTTAATATCCTAATGATTTTTTGGCATAAAAGAAAAATCTATAATTTTGACCCATGCAATGTATTGTTGGCTATTGCCACAGATATACCCCGTGCGACTCGACTGTGATCCAGGGTCACATATTTTTGAATTCGACTGCAGTACCTATTACGACCACTAGTCATTCTGTCATTCTTACAGACTGCACCTTTAAAGGGAAACCCAAAAGAAAATGCTTTGGTTACCATTGGCTTGTCATTATATTTCTCAAAATATCTTTCTTATTTTCATAGAAGAAAGATTGTCCTACTGGTTTGGAAATGACATAAGGGGTCTGTAAATGAGGTCAGAAAATTAACTAATAACAGAAACAAAAACATGAACATATAAGGAGACCACGACAATACAGTATAAGTAACAGTAACACAATACAGAAAGACACAATACACAGGAAATAAATACTCTAAAAAATATCAAGTTCACAAGTCACATGTCATCTGGGACGGGAAAAAAACCCTTCTCTCTTTTTAAAGTCAGCACATTTGAGGAATGTGGGACTTCTGGGAAATGTGTCTTCAGTGTTTTATTAGTGAGTCGCTGAGATAAGGCCATAAGGGACAGCAGTGGGGGATCGATTTCAGACTGAATTATGTGTGGCTCCTGACTAACATGGCGAACAACAGAGGCACTGTCAGTGAGTGTCCCAGGACGTCAATACCCTGAGGGGAATAACACTTCATGTGACATGAAAGCCTTTCTTTATGCCCGTTCCCAACTTTTTTATTCACTCAAGTACTGAGAAACATCTTCTCTGAGGCATTTGGAGAAGGTCAGACACTCGACATGTAAAGCAACCCAGGTCGAAACCCGTTTAGCGTGGCGCTAACTCGAGCGCGGTGTCTTTGGGATGGGCTGCCCGGACTGAGAAAATGGGGGCCAAAATTACTCCAGTGTTGAAATGTGATGACTCAAGTCTCTCCGTTCGCATTCCCAAAGGGAATGACGGGCATTGCTAAAGCAGTCTGACAGGACCTCATAGTCTTATAAAGAAGAGATCTATTCATTACCTTCAGATTATTGTTCTGTGGAAACAGTGTGCCGACTATTCACTCAGAATGGATTATATGTTCTGGTTTCATCTGTTAAGGTGATGATACACAGGGCAACTTTTTGAGCAATGTTGCCGTCAACGGGCAACCAGACGAGACGCAGGGCCCAACGACCCATCTAAATTACCCAGATCGAAATTTATTGCCCATTTTCAATGCAGTGCCCAAGCGACATTGCTCAAAAAGTTGCCCTGTGTATCATCACCTTTAGGCCCCCTAACTATAATTAAATTTTTTTAATAATATTAAAATTAAAGCTGCAAGCAACATTTATCGGGGTTCAAGCTTTTAAGGCCTTTAACCACACAAGCATCAAAAGACATTAAGTTTTATTTAGCAAGCTTTTAACCAATGAAATAATAGATCAATACAGGCAATTTACCATAGGAGAAATATATGCTTTTCAAAGCTTTTTAACAGTTAAAGCGCCACCTATGGGTCCGATCTCCATAAAATTTTGCATGCTTGTTTACTATGTTATGCCACATATGCCCACACAATTTTTCTCCCCAATTGAGGCCTACCATCCTGGCCAGGGTTCAAGTCTCTAGCACTTACGGTTTGGGTCTGCACGATCAGTTTTACAAATCCTTACAATTGCAAGCACTTTGTGCTTGAACCCCTAATAAGAATAACATATTTTTGAGTTATAGCGCCACCTATGGTCCGATCTCTCAAGAAACTTTGCATGCTTGTTTAGAATGTTATGAACACATATGCTCACCAATTTTTCGTGAAGTTTTGAGTTTTCGTTTAGGATTTATGGGTTTTCGACAGTATTTTGCCACGCCCCCTTTTCTAAATGACCCTGTTATATAGCCAACCAAATGCAAAATTTCTACTTTTCTTTTCCATAATTATTGATCAGGAGTCCAGAGAACATTCCTGCACTGGTTTGGTTCTGATCGGGGCAAAAAACTTTAAAACTAGTGTTGCAAAAGTAGGTTTTGGACAAAAATGCAAGATGGCAGAAAATGTTTGAGGCCAAAATCGAAATCGGACATACTTTTTGTCCGCCTTGAGCCAAGGATGAGCTCGTGATGTAAGAACACTTGAGTCTAGGACAAACCCGTCTAGGAGTTATGAGCGATCTCATACTTTTGCTTGCTGTAGCGCCACCTATGGGCCAATCAGGGTCATACTTTAATAGGTTCTCCGCAAATTGAGGACTACCATCTGGCCGAGTTTCAAGTCTCCAGCACTTACGGGCTGCACGATGCGTTTTACGGCAGAATAACCATCCTGACAATTACAATAGGGTTTCAGCACTTGAACCCCTAAATATAGTTCAACCAAAATGTATGATAACATTTTATTGCTGTATATACATTTTCTTGAACATAGATGAACAAACATTCTGTATCTGGTCTGTGTGCACAATTTTCACTCAGAAATTAAATTTCACAAATACTTGAAATTAGAAAACAAAAATTGAATTATTATATCCTGCAATAATCTACAACTTTGAAACATATTTTTCTATAGTGTACATTTCGTTATTTGTCTAGTTGTAATACATAATATATATTTTTCACTCAATTTAAGTGGTGTTTTCTTTCGGTATACTGGAAGCATCACCAAAAATATTTTTGTGTGTGTGTGTGTGTGTTAGTGAGCATATTTGGCAATAATTATCATTCAGGTTCTGAACAATTAAAAATTCATTTGAAAAATCATTTACTCACCTTTGTGTTACCAGTTTCGGTTAGAAACATTTCTTAAAATGTCTTATTTTATGTTCCACAGAACAATGAAAAAGTTTTTGACCTCGTAATTTTAAATTAAAAAGTCATAACTGGATCTTCCAGTGGAAATGAAAGATGTATGCAGGATTCTCCAATCTTTTAGTCCGCTTAAACTACGCCAATTTCTTTCAATCCTTAATAAGTCCCACATTGTATGTTGTTTAATAATCTGTTTCATTCAGATGTACTGTACGTCACACTACTTCCATTGCATCTAGATTTCAACATGCATGTGCATTTTCTGAAACGGCTTTAAAAACACAAAAGCAACATTTCTCATACAATGTTATTGGTGATTTGGCTTGTCATTGCGACATAGGCTCAGCAAACAGTTTTAGAAGATATTTGCCGATTCAAGAAGATAAAGTACAAACTTGCTTGACATAACCAAAGCATAAAACATGCTGCTTACACCGGTAGGGTTGCCATAAAAAAATAAGGGACACCCATTCACCCCCCCCCCCCCCCCCCCCCAAATGCTCAACTTTGACAAAGTCATTTTTATTGTTATAATTGTGATTTCATAATATGTAGATATGAATCCAACTAAAAGCTATTGAAAATATGTATTTTAGTCAAATAGCAAATGGTGTAGCTCTGCAGCCATCTACTAAAGTGATAATTTCTTTACTTTTAAAACAGCATTTTCCAAAAGATGGGCAAAAATCTTACACTAAACCATGTCAAATTATCTATATCCATGAACGTTAGAAATGTGGGTCTTTTATAAAGTGAATTTAACTTTTTTTTTTAACTGTTTTTGTTTAAAAAACATTTATTTATATAGCCTAAAGTAAAAAAATATATATAATAAATCCTCCTAAAACTATAAATCCTAAAAAAAAAAACTATTATGTTTCAAAATGACATTTTGTTGAAACAACACAAGTGCGACTTTTTCCCCCCACACTAACATAAACAGATATTATTCAAATTTATTTTATTTTTTTTGTAGATGTAGAAAGTGTTGTCAACCGTGCGAAGTCTCACATCATTTGGACAAATATAATGTTTTATTTATTTCAGCAAACGTCATTTGGGGTCAAAGACCCCGAACAGCGCTACAAGGGGTTAAAAAAACGTGCAGGTTTACAGCGCATGTTCACGAGACTCAGTCGCTATAGAAACAAAGACGCTAAAATGCAATCACGCAATGAGCTTCTCTACTAAGAAATTTATTTCGTTATATTTGCTATTAGTATTATCCATACTGCAAAATCCTTATGTTTTTATTCAACTATATGTGGGGCCTAATGTAAAATACGGGACAAATCGCGTCCCTTATTGATTTGATACGGGACGCATCATCTTACTTGTAAATACGGGACGATTCCGTATTTTAAGGGACGGGTGGCAACCCTATACACCGGACCAAAAGCTCTGCAAAATGCGTACGTGTGTGTTTTGGGAGTGTGGTTAGAGCAAGAAAAGCAAATTGTGAAAGTAATTCTTATTGGTCAATAGATTCCTCAGAGTGTGTTGCATCAACAATTTTGCTTAACTTTAGATTTTCCATTAATAATCCATTGATTTTCTGAATCATTGTAAAAAAAGAAAAAGAAAAGTGAAACTAATGTGAACCCAGACTTCATTCGCCCCAACGGAAAGAATATTTACACTGTCAGAATCGTTCCCTATCCCCTATATAGCGCACTATGAGCCATTATCCATGTAGAAAATAGTAAATGTGTGAACAAGTGGCCAGGTACTAACCAGGCTCAACCCCGCTTAGCTTCAGTTGGCAACCAGTCTTGGGCTACAGGGTGATATGGCTGCCGATATATAACAGTAAGGCTAACATATTCATGCTAAAAGCTAAAAAAGACTCCAATTTTGATTTCATGGGGACTTTAAATATGACATTATGAAGTAGAAATACTGAAAATAGTGGTTTATTTTTGCAATGATGCAGAAAATCAATGCAAAGAACTACACTTTCATGAAAACAAAAGAAAATTGTTGATGCAACACACTCTAATGAGGGATCGATATTGACCAATAAGACTAGCTTTCACAATTAGCTAACCTTTCTTGCTCTTTGATGCGGTCAGGGTGAGACGTTAGTTATTATGAGAGCCAGCAGGAATCCCACTGTTGTCTGAAAGCTCAGCATGATCTCCACATCTCCATGTCTGTCACAGGTGGAGCTGGTACAAAAAAAATTTATCCCATAAACCTGAAATCATCTAAAAGCTTCTTTATTTAGTAGCAATTTTCATGTTCATCTGAGCAGAGACAAACACTCAATTTCTGCAGAACATCTTGTTGCTCATGTCCATCATGGTTCCCTTTTCCAAAAATTGTTTCCGTTTTCCTGACGTGGCTCTTTGCATTTCAGAGTTTATTTTCATGTATGGGTCCAAAACTTCGATAAGGCACATCTTGCCATGTTACTGGTCCAGCAGGAAGTTGATTGAGAGCAGTTCTGGGTGAGAGGATGACTCTCTTAATAACGCGGCCCGAGAGAAGACGGGCGCCCAGAGGACTCTTCAACACCAGATCCTGAACCTTCTGTGCGTCCTGAGCCACTTCTCGAGGCACAGATACACTCCCCACACACCTTATTATTGATCTGAGGACAAAACAGAGACAATATTGATGGCATCTGAGAGGTTAGAGACTGAAGATACATGCATTTCATTACATGTTATTTTGAGCCGACACAACCAAGTACAGAAACACACTGCTAATAGCACAGACCACAACGGAAATGTTTCCAGAGAACCCCAATAATAAGTGACGAACTCGAAGGGCAGACGGCAGAGTCCCATGACGTGGGCGTTTCTGAAACTGGGCGTTGTGAAACTGATAAAGAGTGTTTCTTAATTTGCGGATGTTTATCTATTTGCATGTGTTTTCTTCATTTGCAGCGCATTGAGTTCTCTCGACCACCGTATGAAAAGTTTGACTGAAGCAAAACGTTTCCATTACCCCCTAAATTGGGAATTTAAAAATACGGTCAATGGAAACACGGTATTTCGCAAAAAACGCAAAAAATATATGTTAAAAAAAACATATCGCAAAAAGTTTTTACGCTCGCATGAGGTGGTTTTTCAGGCAATTCGAAAAGGGAATATTTCTCAAAACTGCAATGGAAACAGTTTACTTTTCCCGCATTCACAGGTCACATGACGTACGTAAAAGTCGATCATTGTTTAAAGATGACGCGACATGTTTGGAGAGAAGATGAGGCAGAGTTCTTCATTAAACATTAAAGGGATACTTCAGGATTTAGCATTACGCTTTGTAACAGTAGAAAACCTGTAGTATTTAAAATTACCGTGCTTCCCTCCCTCATGTCTCCCTGAGACGAGAAATATATGTATTTTTTGTCTGTAAAAAATCCTCCGATGACGCAAAAATCGTGATTTTGCATCATCTGAGGCTTTTTTGGCCAGACGCTAACAGGCTCTTGTTCTGTGGAGAAAGCTGAGTAGTAGCGGTTACCATCCTCTTTTTTCCCGGACATGTCCGGCCCGAAATGTCCAGGATTCGGCTTTTGCTTTCTGCAGTCGCCATTCATTGTTTACATGCACACCTTTTGTTTCAATCTAACTGAATTAATTCCGATTGGTGAATCTGAATGTAGTGTTTTAACATTGCTAAGAAAAATGGCGTGTTAGTCGCATTACATCTGTTAATGAAAACGCCGTCATTTCACAATAGTTTTTTATAGAAATTTTGAAAATATCGCAAACGCTTTGCGCAAATCTGTAATGGAAACGCGGCTAATGACATTTTCTAAAGAGTCGTGAATAGTGCAAAACTAGGGAATTTCTAGGGAATCATTTGTCCATTTGATTGTCCACCATTGAAACTCGTGCTGTGGACGGCTGAGTGTTTTCTCAACGGCCCCAACTCAAAAGAACTCAACGTCTCTATCATATTCCTGTCCTTCAGAAGTTAGTTTGTTCATTTAGCACCACAGGAATAATAATAATAATAATAATAAAAATCTTACCTAACCCCCAAAAACTTTAGATTTTTTAAAAAAGTAATACATTTATTCAGGGAAGGATGCATTAAATTGATCAAAAGTGACAGTAAAGACATTTATAATGTTACAAAAGAGATCAAAGAATCCTGAAAAATAAAATTTACCGTTTTCAACATTAATAATAATCAGAAATGTTTCTTGAGCAGCAAATCATCATATTATAATGATTTCTGAAGGATCATGTGACACTGAAGACTGGAGTAATGATGCTGAAAATTCAGCTTTGATCACAGGAATTTTAAATTGCAATAATATTTCACAATATTGCTGTTTTTACTGTATTTTGATCAAATAAATGTAGCCTTGCTGAGCAGAAGAGACGAATGCCCGGACTTTTGCACAGCATATATACAGTACACACTCTACCATATGTATATATGCTGTTAAAGGACAGTTTATCAATGTGTAACTATGAATTATAAAGCAAGGAGTCTGTATTTATAATGGAAAATTGTAGTGCACCATTTGGTGAGGGGAAAAAAATGAGGCAAGAAAGAACAATGCAGAGGAAAATCTCAAGGCTTTGCTAAATGACACTCCAAAAGTTGGACAATTGCTTTCAGAAATTCAATTAGCTCTAAATGCATATCCGCCAAGTATTGGTAAAATGATCTAAATCGGCAATAGTTTTAGTTTATAAGCTGACATATTGTGTGTCCGAGTGCTTATGTTGAGGGCGGACACCTAGCTTTGCGTCTGCTGTTAGTTTTGAGTGTGGGTTTAGTGTGAAACACAGCATCTGCTCCTCGGTGTGTGTGTGGTGAGATTAAACACACCCATACAGTTGGACTGCATCATGGAGAGAAAATCAACCCTGTTATTATGATTCCCAAAGTAGTTCAGCTGTCCGCATAAAGCAGGGGATTCCCTAAAATACTACCAGCCCGAGGCCTGGCCGCGAAGTGGGCGCAGCAAAGCCTTCTGGGTAGATGAAATTATTTTTTGCATCCTTCTTCGTGACAGTTACTTATGTGTACCGTGTCAAAAAAAGGGTGAATATTCTTTCCATGGACTTTCGCAAATTGTTTGGTTGAGAAAAACATGAAAATGTAGTTACATGCTTTAGTTATAGTCAGTTTACTTTTTAATTTAACGTTAAGTAGTTGAGCTAGTGACAAACTGCATTCAGGTGAATTTCTACAATTGATTCTTTTTTTTTATTTTTGCTTGGCCGAGTAATTCAGGTACAGCTTTTCTAGTGCACAAAACCGCCCGCATACCAACCAACCAATGAGAACGTAGCATAATGACGACAGCCAGTAGCAATAGAGCGTGAGCTCGAAAGCTTTTATGGATCCGTTTGACTTTAACCCACAATTCTGATGTTTATATCTTGCAATTTGAGTTTACATTTTATAAAGTCCATGTAAAAAGTTGCAATTGCAAGGCATAAACTGAGGATTACAAGAACAATTCACTGTTTAATTTTTAGTTTACACCTTGCAATTCTGACCTTTTTTTAAACATGTCTCATGGACGAAAAGCACACATTTATGAAATTAATATTTCGTCCACAAAATGCATTTTTTAGCATGCTGGGGGGATTTTGGCCACAAAAGGTGTTTTGCAGCAACAGAAATTGTGCATGAAATGACTTTACACTGCTGTAGACAAAATGTTTTATGTGTAAAAAAAGCCTTGAAGTGTAACAGTATTTTGTCATAAATAAATATACAGCATTTCATGTTCTGATTCAGCGCCACTTCACATCTCATGGCTTCAGGTCCTGTTGTCAGATGTCTAAATTGTACGAAAGTCGGAATCATGAAATATACTATAACTCAAAATTCCCAGAAATAATTTCAGAATTCCGAGACATAAAGGATTAAGTATTATTTTTTTCCTACTATGGAAGTCATTGGGAACCAAAAACTGCCTGGTTACTGACATTCTTCTAAATATCTTCCTTTGTGTTCAGCAGAGGAAAGAAA